>JAOTQR010081700.1:0-39491 GCA_025774065.1 Solanum ossicruentum | reverse complement strand
ATATATAAGAGTTGCACAAATTTAAAGGAAAAAAATACAACTCATGGTAACACTATTCGGTCAAGAGTTAACACCATTAGAATCATAATTATACTTAAATCTCTATCAAATGAAATTAAAGAATATCACTTCATTTTCTCGGAAGAAATAAAGTTTTTATGACATTGTTGGACATTATAATATTTTGACTATACACAAAAAATTAGATTTTTATAACCTTCACTTATAAAATTTCTTCTGGTGTATCAACTATTTAACTTATCATTTTTCTTACTGTTCATACTTCAACAATACACCATCTTAATGTAAATTTGAATAACTATACAAATTTAAGATACGATAAAGTATTAAAAGTTTGAGATTGCTTCGAGTCAAGGACTCGAGGTAATTACCAATGCTTTTGTGATGTTATTGAATTGAGAAAGTTTCTAAACTAAATTACTGATAAAAATAGAGGAATCATCATCAAAAAATATTTATAGAAACACGATAAGAGACTATATACATGACTACAAATACCAAATGATCTCCACTATTTTTAACAGCCTCATTAATTTTAACTAATTATTCCACATTAGATTTCTTTCATAGAAAGAGTACACCTTTAGTTATAAAATTGGCTAATGGTACATAAACGTTAAAAAATTAACTAATGTACAAACACATTATTCCAATGGGGAAACAAAAATATTACATAGTGGACTAATGTAATATGTCTAAATTTATAATGGCGGTATTATATGTAGACCATTTATCTCAAAACTAATGTTATACTTTTTTTCCTTAAAGTCTAGGAAAACGAATAACAAATCTTTCATGTGAACCTTCTCGGCTAACATAACTAAGAAGCCTCCTATGACATTTGAAATTTGAAGGAAGCTTTAGTAGAACCTAGAAAGATGAGAAAGAAAGACTTAAGGGACACGAACCCCTTGTTTTTTCTTTATCTATCTATCTATATATATATATATATATATATATATATAGATATATATATATATATTTATATATATATATATATAGATAAATTAAATTCTTGATTGATGTCTCTTTAGCTTCTGTCATGCCTTGGGAGGGTACCATGCGTGTAACTGACACTCAGAGACTATTGCTAGTCCCCAAGCGAACCACTTGGCCTTACTTCATTCATTCAATCAATTGATCAGTGGAAGACATCAGAATATATAATAGCGAGCAACTCTATCCTATCATGTCTACATCAGTATTACAAGCCATAAGCCACACGACTAGCCATCAACATCCTTGACATTCGATAGGATTAAGACAATTTAATTTAGAAAGGAAAAAAGACCCCAACATTAATCCATCATCTCTCTATGTCTGTGAAGCCTCTATCTTTATAGTCTAGGAAGGTACCATGATAAGCCATGACTACCACAAACTCAAGGAATAACTCATAACATAAGAAAATGAAATAAAAGACGTCTTCGGAATGCATGGGAGGACTCTCCAAGTCTCTGGAGCTAGAACTCTCTGAACCTCAATGAATCATTTGCTGAAGTCCTCTGTCTACTGAATCTGTATCATGAAATGATGCAACACAAAATGGCATCAGTATATGAAATGTACGATATGTAAACGGGCTAAAAGTAAATAGTATAAGTATAATAACATGGAATAACATCAACTTATTAGGTACTCATCTCAGCTCAATATAAAGGGTAGGAAAGTATCACATCAACATCAATCAAGACTCACACCATCACATCAATATCAGAGTACTATCAAGATGAAACTTATCTGAGAATTTCTTTAACCGACAACCATCACCTATGAGCCGGTGATGATACAACGAAAGTGATTCCATTGTCACATCTATCCAATACCTTGCCAGGTTTTAGGACGTGTCTATCAGTGGATCCATAAATCTATCAAGTCATTTTTTGGGACTGAGGAAACATCCATTTTTTCATGGTCCAGTCCTCTCCTATGCTGGTCACATAGTTAATGACTGCGAGTGCGACTCACTCTTACTTATTTCAGTGTTCAATACTCCTCCCAGGACTCAACATGCTCATAAGCTATCAAACATCAAGATTTCCCATCACTTAGTCTTTTTTGGACAAGAAACATCAACTCATCTCATCATCTATCAACTCAAGGAGTTAGGAACATTATTTTAAGATTAATTTCAACCTCTTTAAGACTCTAAGGATATCAATCTCATTAACATCAATTATCAGCATATTCAACTCAGGACTTGGACCACAACAAGCAAACACACCCATATGATCAAGGCTCTAGACATCAACCCCTAATTTCATTCTAGTAATCTTTAACAAAGTAATCATGTAGGGTGTAATACCCAATAAAATACCAAAATACCCTTAGAATGGAATCGTGCGCATAACGTGTCTTTCCAAGCTCTAATGGAAAATCTAAGTCTGAATTTGCGATCACCATGAAAAATTGAGTGGGAAAATAGTCTCATTCGAATTTTAGAGCCATTTGATCGAAAAAATAATCTTTTGTAATTAATTACCAAAGGTGCAACACACCAGGGGCATGGACCAACACTTGTTTTTTTCTTTTATTTTTGACGGGAAATATCGGAAGGAAATCGTACATGTCTGCACCCAGTCTGTGTCGGGATAAACTTTTTCTTTATAAATTGAGGGGCAATTTGGTCAATTCCCAGCCCTTCCTAAATATAAAGTACAATACACTTAGGTTATTTTGATGAGTAAATAGGGTCTTAAACCCCATTCTAACTCCGTTTCTAACACTTGAAAGACTAGGGCTTGAGAGAGAATAAGATGAAGGGTAGATTGAAGAATTCAAGGAGAATTCTTGATGGTGGATTGGAAAAACTTTATCCCAGATATGTAAGGCTAAACTAAAAGCATGATATTGTTCTCTTGTGTGCCCCATGGATGGTCTTAGTAGTGAGTTGAAAGTTCTTGAGTCAACATACATGATTCTTGATAGTTTTCTTGTAAAATTTATAATTTTTACATGTATTTTCATAGGTTGATGATCATCATAAACTTACATGATTCTTGATGATTTTCTTCAAAATTTTATAATTTTTACATGTATTTTCATATGTTGATGATTATCATAAACTTGTTTTCTTGAATGGAATGTTTTTACATGAATTATTGCATGAATCCTACTTATTATTTTCATAAAGATTTCATGAACAAAGATAGGGATTGGTTCTAGAGCCTTGATTAAGAATGTTATGAGAGATTGTGATTGTGATGAGAGAATATTAATGAGTTGACAAAATTTGATAATCCTATGAGTTCTCCCAAATGAACTCAAGTAAATTGTCTATTCCATTGTTCCTTAATGATTGTCCTGAGCCTTCAGATGTGATTGAGATGTTAATTGATGAGATGATTAGAGTCTCTATGAGACTTATTAAGAGTTTGTGTCACCATGAGGCTGATTAAGATGATTTGGTGGAGATAGTTTGATTGGATGGATTATTTTATGAGCATTGATTCAAGGGAGGAGTATTGACCACTGAAAGAGTAAGATTTAAACCAACTCACACTCGTCAAACTATGTAGACAAGATAGGTAAGGATTAGGACCATCACATCATATTATGGTGAGTTTCCCTCTAATTAGAAGTCCCTGAAATCAATAGAGGACTTGTGGATTACTGTCTCCATTTGGACTTGTCCTTATGGTTTCGATGTTCTCTACCAGGTAGGTACAGAATGGATGTGGCAACATCAACGTGATTGTTGTACAATCACTGGCTCATAAGTGGTTGTTGTTAGATAACAAAAACTCCTAGAAAGTTCTCAAATTGAGTACTCCAAGATGAGATGGGATGAGATGAGATGAAATGAGTTGAGATGAGTCCCTCAAAGATGATTCTAATTTGATTGATGAGTTGATTGGTTGATGGGTCACTTGTCTACTCTTTATTCTTGCTTTAGATAGACATTTGACATATTAATTGGTTTCTATATTGAGTTGATTGTTATTTCTATATTTTTCTACATGTTGTGATTTCATTCAGCTATTTTGCATATCGTACATTCCACATATTGATTCCACTCTAGTGCTGCATCATTTTATGATGTAGATACATGGAATAGAGAAAATCAATAGGCGCATTGTTGAGGATCTTTGGATGTTCAGCTAATTGGGTGAGCTTCCCCTACTTCAAAGGATTTATTACTTTATTTTCATCTTGCTTTAAAATTAGATTTGCTTTAGCTTTATTTTGATTGAGGTAGCCATTGGTCTGTCATTGACACCATTTGATAGTGATAGAGGCTTCATAGACTAGAATCAGATGTTGATTGATAAGATTGTGAGCTAGTTCTTTCTACTAACCTTCCATTTTTTTTATTATTATTTTTAGGCTAGTTGATAAGATGTAACTATTTATTTTCCTTATTTCTTCCATTGATTAGTAGAATGTATGAATGAATGAGCGTGATAAGGCCAAGTAGTTCACTTGGGGACTAGCAATAGTCTCTGGGTGTCGGCCACGTCTTGGGTCCTCTCCCGGGGCGTGACAAATTTGGTATCAAAGCACAAGTTCATGTGTCGTAGGGAGTCTATGAAGCCATGTCTAGTAGATTCTTATTTATGGGTTTGTTGTCGACCACACTCGATAAGCAGAAGGCTATAGGATATTAGAAATTGTTTCAGTTCTTTCACGTTCAAAATCGTGCTATAGAGTTATACATTATGAAATTTCTATTCTAATTAGTGTGTTGCGCATTGCAAAATTTTGATCATGCTTCCTAGAAGAGCTATCAGAGGTAGAGGACATCCTGCCAGACAATGTCAATCCACCTGAGCCTTATGGACATGAGGAGCCCGTGGAAAAAGCTGTACCTATTGCATAGCCCCCACAAGATGAGGTCTCCAATGCTAAGCTTCACTATGCTATCCAAACTCTAGTCTAGGCTATTACAAGACTTGCTGCGAGACAAGGAGTGGCCCAACAGGATATCTGTGACACTTCTAGAGTCATGGGAATTTTTGAGGATGAGTCCGCCTGAGTTCACAGGGTTTACATCCACTGAGGATCCTAAAAACTATGTGGAGGTGCTTCAAAAAATGTTCCAAGTGATGCATATGGCTGATGCTGACAGAGTGGAACTGGCTGCTTACCAACTAAAGGGTGTGGCTACATTGTGGTTCAAATAGTAGAAGAAGGTTAGAGGAGAGGGTTCCCCCATATTGACTTGGGCTATGTTTGAGGAAGCTTTCTTGGGGCGTTTCTTCCCAAGGGAGAGAAGAGAGGCAAAGGTAAGACAGTTCTTTAACTTGAAATAGGGCTCTATGACTATGCAAAATTATGGGCTAAAGCTTACACAACTATCTCGCTATGCTTTAGACATGGTTGCTTATATGAGAGGGAGGATGGCGGTGTAAGTTGATGGATTGAATAAAGAGCCAAAGAGAGATGGGAGGGGAATAAATCTCGTGAGTGACATGGATATTCGGAGATTGATGACCTTTGTCTAATAAGCTGATGAGAAAAGGCAACATGGTAAAGAGGTCAGAAATAAGGAAGCAAAAACATCCAACCACGAGGTTCGAAGAAAGGGGAATGGAAACTAATTTTTGGCACCATCATCTACTAGTGCACCTGCACCTAGAGTCAGAAATGATGAGAAGTCTCAGAATGTTGGAGCCCATGATCTCAGTCAAAAGCTAGTGTGGCTCAAGGTTCATTGGGTAAGCTAGCATATGGCAAGTATGGTAAATTACACTTAGGAAGATGTCATGAAGGGAGTGCTTTGTGCTACATGTGTGGCTAAGTGGGTCACTTTCATAGAGATTGTCCAAATTGGGCTGATCGAGCTCAATCTTCTACACCAGCCCTACTATCTAAAGGGAATCAGAGAGGTGCTACGTCTGATGCAATCGGAGCGACAAACAGTTTGTATACCATGGGCAGTTAGTATGATCAGGAGAACTCCCCCAATGTTGTGAAAGGTATGATTCTAGTCTTTTCTATTGATTGTTATAGGTAGATGGATCCTGGTGCCACATTATCTTTTGTAACTCCTTATGCGGCCTATAAATTTGATAGAACTCCTGAGAGTCTTCTTGAACCCTTTTATGTTTCCACTCTAGTGGGCGAGTCTATTCGGGCTGAGAGAGTCTACATAGCTTATGTAGTTTCCATCTATCATAGGGATACTATCATTGATTTGATTGAGTTTGATATGACTGATTTCTATTTGATCCTTAGCATCGATTGGCTCCAAGCCTATTATGACTGTTGATTGTAAAGCCCAAACCTTTAAGTTCCAATTTCCAAATGAATATATTCTAGAGTAGAAGGGTGATTCCGTAGTACCTAAGGGAAAGTTTATCTCCTATCTTAGAGCTAGAAAGATAATTGCTAAAATCAACCACTTTGTGAGAGTTATATTGGATGTTGTTGAGTCTCCTACTCTTAAGTCAGTCCCGATTGTTAATGAGTTTGAAGAAGTGTTTCATGAGGATCTACCTAGAGTCCCTCCTGATAGAGAGATTGACTTTGGGATTGATGTTCTTCCTGATACCCAACCTATTTCAATCCCACCTAGTAGGATGGCCCCCTCTGAGTTGAAAGAACAATTGAAAGATTTGTTGGAGAAGGGCTTCATAAGGCTGAGTGTTTCTCCTCGGGGTGCCCTTGTCCTATTCGTGCGAACGAAAGATAGGTCTCTTCGAATATGTATTGACTATAGGCAACTAAACAATGTCACCATAAAGAATAAGTATCCTCTCCCAAGGATAGATGATTTGTTTGAACAACTTCAGGGTGCCTCCTGTTTCACAAATATAGACCTCAGATCTGGATATCATCAGTTGAAAGTGAAAGAATGTGATATTACAAAGACAACATTTAGGACTAGATATGGCCAGTTTTAGTTCTTTGTCATGTGCTTTGAGTTAACGAATGCACCTACTGCCTTTATTGATCTGATAAATTGAGTGTTCATACAGTATCTTGATATGTTTGTGATTGAGTCCATTGACAATATTTTGGTGTTTTCAATAGATGAAGAGGAGCATGAAAATCACATCAGAATTGTCCTCCAAACACTTAAGGACCATGATTTATATATGAAATTCTCAAAATATGAATTCTAGCTTAAGTCTGTGGCTTTCCTAGGCCATATTGTCTCCGGTGATGGTATTCGAGTAGATGCCCAAAAGATTGAATCGGCGAAGAACTGGCCCAGAGCAACCTCTCCAACTAACATAAGAAGTTTCTTAGGGTTGGTAGGCTATTGCCACAGATTTTTTGAGAAATTTTCTTCTTTACCCACACCATCAACTAAATTGACTCAAAAAAGGTTAAGTTTCAGTAGTCCGATGAATGTGAGAAGAGTTTCCAAGAATTGAAGTCTAGACTGACTACTGCCTTAGTTCAAAACTTGCCTGATGGGATAAAAGGACTTTGTGATCTATTATGATGCCTTGAGAGTTGGATTGGGATGTGTGCTGATGCCGAGAGGGAAGGTGATAGCATATGCTTCCAGCAACTTAAGATCCATGAGAGGAACTATCTGACCCATGATCTTGAGTTGGCAGCGGTGGTGTTTGCACTCAAAATCTGACCTACTATTTTATTAGAGTGCATGTGGATATGTTCACCGACCACATGAGCTAGTAGTATGTTTTCAGTTAGAAAGAACTCAACCTGCGACAGAGAAGATGGTTGGAGTTGCTCAAGGATAATGACATGAGCATTCTCTACCATCCAGGTAAAGCTAACATTATTGTTGATGCTCTTAGTAGGTTGTCAATGGGTAGCACAACCCATGTGGAGGAAGGAAAGAAGGTGCTAACTATAAAAGTGTATCTATTAGCTTGATTAGGAGTCCAGCTTGAGGAGAATGATGAGGGATGCATTAATGTTCAAAGTAGGTCTACTTCATCTTTGGTGGCAGAGGTGAAAGAAAAGAAAGACTGAGATCTTATTCCTATTCTAATTGAAGAAAGCTGTCCACAAACAAAAAGTGATAGTCTTCTCCAAAGGAGAAGATGGGGTGTTGAGATACCAGAGTAGATTGTGCGTCCCATATATTATTGGTATTCATGATAGAATCATGGCTGAATCTCATAGCACTAGATATTCCATTCATCCTAGCTTTACCAAGATGTACCATTGACTTGAGATAATTCTATTGGTGGAGTGGAATGAAGACGGATATTGCCAAATTTGTCTCAAAGTGCCCGAATTATCAGCAGATAGATGGTTAGGTAGAACGTACAATTCAGATGTTAGAGGCTATGTTTAGAGCCTATGTTCTTTATTTCAAGGGGAATTAGGATGATCACCTATCATTGATTGAATTTGCATATAATAATAGTTATCATGCAAGCATTCAGATGGCTTCTTACGAAGCTTTGTATGGGAGGAGATGTAGATCACCGATTGGGTGATTCGTGGTTTGAGAAGTGGAGTTGATTGGGCCTAATCTTGTCCATCAATCAATGAAGAAGGTCAAGGTCATTAGTGAAAGGTCGAAGACTGTGCAAAGTCGCCAGAAATTATACACAGATGTGAGGTGGAGAGATTGAGAGTTTGAGGTGAATGATTAGGAATACTTCAAAATGTCACCTATGAAAGGTGTCATGAGGTTTTGGAAGAAGGGTAAATTGAGTCCATGCTATATTGGACCTTATCAGATTGTGAAGAGGAATAGGAAGGTTGCATATGAATTAGAGTTGCCTTCCAAGTTAGATGGTATCCATCCGGTGTTCCACATGTTGATGTTGAAGAAATGTTTAGGATATCCTAACTTGGTATCCCTTTGGAGAGCATTGGAGTGAAGGATAACTTGGCCTACGAAGAAATTTTGATCCAAATCCTTGATCGTCAGATTCGCAGCTTGAGAACCAAAGAGATAGACTCAGTCAAAGTCTTGTGGAGAAATCAATTCATTGAGAAAGCCAGATGGAAAGCTGAGGAAGAGATGAAAGAAAAATATCCACACCTATTCATGCCAATCGATGGGCATGTTGAAGTTAAATTTCCATACCTTTCACTAAATTAATTGTCTTTTCTTGATGGATATCTATTCTTATGTCTGAATAGAGATTGTTGATAATGATGAGGAGAGTCGAAAGATTGATTGATAGATGTGAATGTTGAGATGAGTTTTGAGTCTATTCGTTCCTCGATATCCACCTTTACGCATTATTCGAGGACTAATAATCCCAAGGGGGAGATGATGTATCATGGTAAATTATCGAAATACCCCTAGACTGAAATCATACGTATAATACATTTTCCCAAGCTCTGATGGAAAATGCGAGACCGGATTTGCAATCAACACAAAAAATTGAGTAGGACAATGGCCTCATTCATATTTTAGAGGGATTGGATCGAAAAATAATTTTTCGTAATTAATTACGAAATAGTGTCGGTGCACGACCAACGCGCGATGCACCAGGGATATGGACCAACACTTGTTTATTTTTCTTCTATCTTAGATATGAAATTTCAAAAGGAAATTGTATGTGTACATGCCCAGTCTGCAACGCAGACTTGGCAAAATGGGGATGAAGTTTTTGCTTTTTAAATTGAGAGGCATTTCAATCAATTCCCAACCCATCCAAAACTCAAAACACGATCGAATTAGGTTATTTTGATGAGTAAATAAGGTCTTAAACCTCATTTTAAGTCCTTTTCTAACACTTGAAAGACTAGGGCTTGAGAGAGAAAAAGAGGAAGGCTAGATTGAAGTATTAATGGAGAATTCTTAACGGTGGATTGGAAAAACTTTATCTCATGTAAGGCTAAACTGAAAGCATGAGATTGATCTCTCATGTGCCGTATAGATGATCTTAGAAGTGAGTTAAAAGTTCTTGAGTCTACATACATGATTCTTGATGATTTTTTTAAAAATTTTATAATTTTTACATGTATTTTCATATGTTGGTGATTATCGTAAACTTATTTTCTCGAATGGAATGTTTTCACATGAATTATTGTATAAACCCTACTTATTATTTTCATAAAGATTGCATCAATGAAGATAGGGATTGGGTCTAGAGCCTTGATTGAGAATGTTGATGGTGATTATGATTGTGATGAGACAATGATGATGAGTTGACAAAATTTGATAGTCCTATGAGTATTCCCAAATGAACTCTAATAAATTATCTATTCGATTGTTCCCTAATGATTGTTCTAAGTCTTGAGCTATTGATTGATATGCTGATTGATGAGATGTTTAGAGTCTCTATAAGACTGATTGTAAGATTGTGCCTTTATGAAGATGATTGAGATGATTTGATGGAGATAGTTTGATTGGACGGATTGTTTTATGAGCATTGACTCATGGGAGGAGTATCAAGTACTGAAAGAGTAAGAGTTAAACTAACTCGCACTTGTAAAATTACTTAGATAAGTGTAGGTGAGGATTAGGACCATCATATTATATTATGTTGAGGTTCCCTCTGATTAGAAGTCCCTAAAAACAATAGAGGACTTGTGGATTGTTGTATCCATTTGGACTTGTCCTTATGGTTTAGTTTCGTTCTCTACCTGGCAAGTACAAAACGGTTGTGGCAATATCAACGTGATTATTATACAATCACTGGCTTATAAGTGGTTATTGTCAGATATGAGAAACTCCCAGAAAGTTCCCAAACTGAGTACTCTGAGATGAGATGGGATAAGATGAGATGATTTGAGATGAGTCCTTTAAAGATGAGTCTGATTTGATTGATGAGTTGATTGGTTGATGGGTCACTTGTCTACACTTTATTCTTGCTTTAGATAGATATTTGACATATTGATTGATTTCTATATTTAGTTGACTATTATTTCTATATTATTCTACCTGTTTCAGTTTCATTCAGCTATTTTACATTCCGTACATTCCATGTAATTACACAACTCTAGCACTCTATTATTATATGATGTAGATACACGAGTAGAGATCATCAGCGGGCGCATCGTTGAGGTTCTTTGGATGTTTAGATGATTGGGTGAGCCTCCCCTACTTTGGAGGATTCATTACTTTATTTTCATCTTGCTTTAGAGTTAGATTTTCTTAGCTTTATTTTGATTTAGGTAGCGATGGGTCTTTCATTGGCAACAATTGATAGTGATAGAGGCTTCATAGGCTAGAGTCGGATGTTGAACGATAAGACTGCGAGCTAGTTCTTTCTTTAGCCTTCCATTGTATTATTATTATTACTTTGAGACCATGATAAGATGTGCCCATTTATATTCCTTATATCTTCCGCTGATTAATAGAATGTATGAATGAATGAACGTGATGAGGCCACGTGGTTCTCTTAGGGACAAGCAATAGTCTCTGGGTGTCGGCCACATTTTGGGTCCCCTCCCGAGGCATGACATCGGGTAAGATAATAATTCAAATGTGTCATTTAAACAAATAATTCAAGTTATATAATCATTAATTCAAGAAAATATATGATGTAAGAATAACTTTCAAATACCCATTCAAGAATTACACAGACATAACCCATCACCTTCAACTATCAACCTATTACATTCATTAGGGCACATGGGAGAACAATCCCATGTTTTGGGTAGCCTTACATACCTTGATGAAGAGTTTCATGCTTCTTTAAGGAATTGGACCCAAACCTCGGAATCCTCAAGCTCTCTGTTCTTTCTCCTTCTAGAACCTTGTCTAGAAGTTAAGAAAATAGGTTTTGAAACTCTTAATCTGATATAATCGACCCTTAAACACGTTTTTGGGACTTAGGATAGGTTAGGGAATGACCGAAAGGCCCTTACCATAATAAAACAAATAATTTCCATCCCGCAACATCATGTCCGTGTTATGCTAGGGGCGCGGACATGTGTTTTTTCACAAAATTTTGTTCCTTAAAATTTACGTAAAAAATTTCAAAAAAAATCATAAGTGTCAGTCTGTGTTCCATCCGCATAGCGCCAAGTGCATGGACTAACACTGTTTTCCAATTAGTTAGCGAAAATTATTTTTTGACTTGGTTGCTTTAAGATCGGGTCGAGGCCATTTTTCTACTCAGTTTTCCATATTGATCGTAAATTCGATCTTGAATTTTTCATTGGAGTTTGGGAATATGATTTATGAGAACGATTACTTTCTAAGTGCATTTCAGTAAATTTCATGGGGTGTTATATTATCTCCCCCTTGGGATCTTCGTCCTCGAATGATGAGTAAGGTAAGATTAAGGAACACATAGACTTAAGACTCGTCTTGATACTCACTCGAAGGTCTCGTACTCTCAACTATCCATCAACCTCTATAATATGTACATTAGACTCAAGAATAGAATAAACACATCAATTTATGAAAGGGGAACATCAATTATGTTAAGGATAAGGACATTACCTTCGACATCATTGTATTTTCGCATGAATAGGTGTGGGTATTTGATCTTCATAGCTTCCTTAGCTCCCTATGTGGCTTCCTCAACAAATTGGCTCCTCTATAGAACTTTGGTGGAGGCTATGTCCTTATTCCTCAACTTACGAACTTGTCAATCGAGGATTTGGACTGGAATTTCCTCATAGGATAGATTATCATTTACTCCTGTGCTTTCAATAAGGATCAGCAAGGTAGGATCTCCCAAGCACTTCTTCAACATCGAAATGTGAACTACCGGATGGATCCTGTCTAACTACTGGGAGGCAAGTCTAACTCATAAGCGACTTTCCTGATCCTCCTCATGATTGACAGGGTCTGATGTAGCATGGATGTAACTTTCCTTTCTTCTCAAACCTCATAATGCCCTTCATGGGTGACACCTTTAAGTACACCCAATCATCTACCTCAAATTCAAAGTCTCTTCTTCTCACTTCGGCGTAAGACTTTTGATGACTCTGTGCGATCTTCCACCTCTCTCTAATAACCTTCACTTTCTCCGAGGGCTGGTGGATATGATCAGGTCCAATCAATTCAGCTTGACCAACCTCAAACAACCCAATCAGTGATCTACATCTCCTCCCAAACAAAGCTTCATAAGGGGCCATTCGGATACTTTCATGATAGCTATTACTGTAGGCAAATTTGATCAATGTTAAGTGGTTATCCGAGTTTCCCTTAAAGTCAAGAACACAAGCCCTTAATATTTCCTCCAAAGTCTAAATGGTGCTCTCTACATGTCCATCTATTTGAGGGTGGAATGTTGTACTCAGATTTACCTTGGTACCTAATCCCTTCTTTAAAGATCTCCAAAATTGGAGGTGAATTAAGCTCCTCTATTTGTGATGATAGACAAGGGAACTCCATGCAACCTTACTATCTCATGAATGTATAACTGGGCATATTCCTCAGTCGTATTAGTTGTGTTGACATCCAAGAAGTAGGATGATTTAGTCATCCTATCCACGATCACTCATATAGAGTCATGTTTCTTTCGAGACCTTGGCAAGCCGATAATGAAGTCCATGTTGATCATCTCCCACTTTCACTCTGGAATTTCAAAGTTCTAAGCTAACCCACAAGGCGTTTGATGTTCAACCTTGACCTATTGACAATTGGGACACTTAGAGACAAATTCGGCAATGTCCTTCTTCATTCCATTCCACCAATAAACTTCTCTGAAGTCGTGGTACACCTTAGTAGAGCCAGGATGGATAGAATATCTGGAGCTATGAGCTTCAGCCATGATTCCCTATTGAACACCATTAACATCGGGCACAAACAATCTAACCTAGTATCTCAACACCCCATTGCCCCCTTTGGAGAAAACCATCAGTTTTTGTTTGTGAACAACTTCTTTCAATTTGAGTAACAAAGGGTATTGGTCTTGCTTTTCCGTCACCTATGATAGCAAGGATGAAGCAGACCCATTCTGAATGTTGACCCTTCCCTCATTATTCTCCTCAGGTTGTACTCCCAATCAGGCCAACCTATACACTTCCTTAGCCAACTCTTTTTTCTCTTCCACGTAGTGGGTAGTGCTACCCATAGACAACCTACTAAGAGCATCAACAATAATGATAGCCTTACCTGGATGGTAGAGAATTCTCATGTCATAATCCTTAGCAACTCCAACCATCTCCTTTGCTACAGGTTGAACTCTTTCTAATAGAGGACATATTGCAAGCTCTTGTGGTCGGTGAACACATCCACATGCACTCCATAAAAGTAGTGGTGCAAGATTTTAAGTGCGAGCACCACTGCAGCCAACTCGAGATCATGAGTTGGGTAGTTCTTTTCATGAACCTTAAGTTGCCTGGAAGCATAGGCTATTACCTTCCCTCCTTCAACTCTTGAAAACTTCGCTCACTTTTGTCGGACCACTGAAATTTGACTTTTTTCTGAGTTAGCTTGGTTGATGGTGCAGAAAAAGCAAAGAAACTCTTAATAAATCTATGCTAGTAGCCCGCCAACCCTAAGAAACTTCGTGTATTAATGAGAGTGGTTAGTCTGGGCTAGTTATTAACCCTTTTAATCTTCTGGGCATCCACACAACTACCATCGGCCGAGACAACACAACCTAGGAAGGCCACTGACTTTAGCAAGAACTTATACTTCGAAAAGTTTGCATACAATTCATGGTCTTTGAGAGGTTGTAAAACCACTCTAAGATGATTGGCATGCTCATCTTCTTCTTAGAGTATACCAGGATTTCATCAATAAATACAATCACGAACATATCCAAATACGGTCTGAATACTCTGTTCGTCAAATCTATGAAAACTGTGGGTGCATTAGTCAACCCAAAAGACATAAACAAGAACTCAAAATGGCTATACCTTATCCTAAAGGCTGTGTTTGGAATGTCACATTCCCTTGCCATCTGATGGCAACCCCGATCTGAAGTCTATCTTGGAGAAGCAAGAAGCATCTTGAAGTTGCTCAAACAGATCATCTATCTTGAAGAGAGGATACTTATTCTTTATTGTGACCTTGTTCAGTTGCTTATAGTCTATATACATTCGAAGTGACCCATCTTTCTTACGCAGGAATAGGACAGGAGCACCCCAAGGAGAAATACTAGGTCTTATGAAACCTTTTCCTAGAAAATCATTCAATTGCTCTTTCAATTCATTCAATTCAAAGGGGGCCGTCCTATAAGGTGGAATTGAGATAGGTTGGGTATCAGAAGAAAATTAATCCCAAAGTCAATCTCCCTATCAGGAGGTACTCCAGGCAGATCCATGGGGAACACTTCAGGGAACTCATTCACAATCAGGAGACTATAGAGTGGGGGACTCAACATCATCAGACTTAACTCGCATGAGGTGGTAGATAAGCCCTTTAGAGATTTGCTTTTTGGCTCTATGATTGGAGATAAACTTGCTCTTAGGTGTAATAGAACTCCTCTTCTACTCTAAGACAAGTTCGTTAGGAAATTGAAACTTAACAACTCAGGTCCTACAATTAACAGACGGATAGCAGACATGAAGCCAATCCATGCTAAGGATCACATAAAAAATAACCATCTCTATTTCTACCACATCATCCAAGGTATCTCTACGATAAATTGACACTACACAATCCCTGTGAAACCTCTCAGCAATGATAAACTCACCAGTGAGAGTGGAAATATAAAAGGGTTCAAGTAGACACTCTAGAAGGATCCCAAATCTACCATCCACATAAGGAGTTATAAAAGACAGAGTGACACTTGGGTCAAGCAATGCATAACAATCAAAAGTAAAGACTCGAAGCATACCATAACAACATTTAGTGCTACCTCCTGATCCTAATGACTACCCCTGGCATAAAGACAGTTCATCCCACCTCCTACACCCATAGTAGTGCCCCTCTGATGATTGCCAGCTGGGGGTACTGCAGAGGATTATGCGCCATTGCTCTCTTCACCTCGTCTCCTCTTCGGCTCACTCAGATTGGAAGTGACCAGTCTGCCTACATGAGTAATAAACATCTTTACCCATGCGACACTCACCCAGATGCAGCTTACCACACTTGTCATAAGATGGTTTTCCTTTCCTACCTTGGGTCATACTAGCTTGAGATTGGGAACCTTAGGCCCTGAAACTCTGGTAACCATAAGACTTCTGATCATACCTACATTTTGGGACAAGTGCACTTGCTATAAAGGGTGCATATTAAGAAGACCTCTTCTGAAAATAGGAATTTTCACCCTTATTCTATCTTGGCTGGCTAGGCTTATGCCCTGCTGATTTTGCGTTCCTGCTTATTTGCTCTTCTCTATCCTTTTTTTTATCTTTCTTTATTTGCTGGCATATATTGTTATCCTAGAAATGTCGATACCTGGGATCAACAATGCTACTTTGCATTCCTTATTCACATACCTACCCAAACCAAACACAAACTTCCTCATCCTTGCACTTATGTCTTGGACCATCTCAGGAGCATATGAGGACAACTTTATTAACTTGAGGTTGTACTCCTCAATGGTTATCCCCTCGTGTTTTATGTTCACGAACTCAAAAACCTTCACCTCCCTCAACTCTTGTGGAAAAAAAATGGTCAAGGAAAGTAGCCTCAAATCATCTCACTCCACAGGTTCAACATCTTCAACTCTACTATCCCCTCTTGTTTTATGTTCACGAACTCAAAAACCTTCACCTCCCTCAACTCTTGTCGAAAAAAGTGGTCAAGGAAAGAAGCCTCAAATCATATCACTCCACAAGTTCAACATCTTCAACTCTACTATCCTCTCATTAGTTATACCAAATATTTGCAACATCTCTTAGTTGGTAGGAGGCAAGATCAACTCCTTCAATCTCATTAGCATGCATGGCCCTCAAGACCTTCCACATCTCATCAATGAAGTTTTACTGGTCCTCCTCAACCATTGACCCAGTATACATTGGTGGGTTCATTCGTAAGAAGTCTCTGAGCCTAATTGCAGCATGGACTCCTGTGAGATGGAACTAGGAACCTGAGGACCTCCACTATTACCCTGTGAGGTCACTAGCTGAGTAGGCAAGGTAATGGCTCCCCTAAAATCTGCCTATGATGTGGTGACTGGCTGTGGCTGGGCAGAGGGCGCCTCTGGGACCTTAGCAGTCCTGGCAGGTCGACCTCATCTCCTTGTAAGGCTAAACAAAAAGTATGATATTGTTCTATTATGTGCCCCATAGATGGTCTTAGAAGTGAGTTGAAAGTTCTTTAGTCTACATATATAATCTTGATGATTTTCTTGAAAATTTTATAATTTTTACATGTATTTTCATATGTTGATGATCATCATAAACTTATTTTCTTGAATGGAATGTTTTTACATGAATTACTACAGGAACTCTACGTATTGTTTTCAAAAAGATTGCATGAACAAGATAGGAATTTGACCTAGAGCCTTGATTGAGATGTTAATAGAGATTGTGATTTTGATGAGGAAAATGACGATGAGTTTATAAAGTTTGATAGTCCTATGAGTCTTATTGAATGAACTCTAATAAATTGCCTATTCCATTATTCCCTAATGATTGTTCTAAGCCTTGAGCTATTGATGGAGATGTTGATGGATGAGATGATTAGATTCTCTATGAAACTGATTGAAAGCTTATGCCTCCATGAGTCTTATTGAGATGATTTGATGGAGATAGTTTGATTGGATGGATTATTTTATGAGCATTGAGTCATGGAAGGAGTATCGAGCATTGAAAGAGTAAGAGTTAAAATAACTCACACTTGTCAAATTACGTACCAAGGCATAGGTGAGTATTAGGACCATCACATCATATTATGGCGAGGTTCCCTCTGATTAGAAGTCCCTGAAATCAATAAAGTACTTGTGGATTGTTGTCTCCATTTGGACTTGTCCTTATAGTTTTGAGTCATTCTCTACCTAGTATGTATAGCACAACTGTAGCAACATCAATGTGATTGTTGTTCAGTCACTGGATCATGAATGATTGTTGTTAGATAAAAGAAACTCCTAGAAAGTTCCCAAACTAAGTACTCTAAGACGAGATGAGATATGATGGGATAAGATTAGATGGGATGTATTGAGATAAGTCTGATTTGATTGATGAGTTGATTGGTTGATTTGTCACTTGTCTCCTCGTTATTCTTGCTTTAGATAGACACATGAAATATTGATTGGCTTCTATATTAAGTTGACTGTTATTTTTATATTATTCTAGTAGTTTTGGTTTTATTCAACTATTTTACTTACCGTACATTCAACATACTGACTCACTCTTGTGTTGCATCATTTTATGATATAGTTACATGGGGTAGAGATTATCAACAAGTGTATTATTGAGGAGATTTGAACATTCTACTGGTTGGGTGAGCCTCCCTTACTTCGGAGGATTCATTACTTTATTTTTATCTTGCTTTAGAGTTAGATTTGCTTAGCTTTATTTTGATTGAGGTAGCATGGCACTGTCTTTGGCACCACTTGATAGTGATAGAGGCTTCATAGACTAGAGTCGGATGTTGATTGATAAGATTGTGAGCTTTAGTTCTTTCTACTACCTTTCCATTATATTATTATTTTGTGACTACATGATAAGATGTGCCCATTTATATTCCTTATATCTTCCACAGATTAGTAGAATGTATGAATGAATGACTGTGATGAGACCAAAAAGTTTACTTGGGGACTACCAGTAGTCTCTCGGTGCCAGCCACATCTTGGGTCCCCTGCCGCGGCATGATAAACTTGGTATCAAAGCATAAGTTCAAGTGTCCTAGGGAGTCTATGAAGCTACGTCTAGTAGAGTTTTGTTTATGGGTGTGTTGTTGACCCACTCGATAAACAGGAGGCTATAGGACATTAGGAATTGTTTCACTTCTTTCACATTCTAAATTGTGCTATAGAGTTATACTCTATGAAAGTTCTATTCCCATTCGTGCTTTGTGCATTTTAATATTGTGATCATGCTTCCCAGAAGAGTCGTTAGAGGTACAGGACCTCTTGCCCGATAGAATGTCAATCCACCTGAGCCTCAAGGACATGAGGAGCTGATGGAACAAGTTATCCCTGTTGGCGCAACTCTCGCTAGATGAAGTCTCCAATGCTTAGCTTCGCTAGGCTATCCAAACTCTAGCCCAGGCTGTTACAATACCTGCTGCGAGACAAAGAGTGGCCCGACAAGATTCCCATGAAATTTCTAGAGTCCAGGAATTCTCGAGGATGAGTCTGCCTGAGTTCACAGGGTCTGTATCCACTGACGATCCTGAAAACTATGTGGAGGAGCTTGTGAAAGTGTTACAAGTGATGCATGTGGTTGATGCTGACTGAGTAAAGCTACTCACCAACTAAAGGTGTGGCTAGATTGTGGTTCCACCAGTGGAAGATGGGTAGAGGAGAGGATTCCCCTATATTAACTTGGGCTATGTTTGAAAAAGCTTTCTTGGGGTGTTTCTTCCCGAGAGAGAGAAGAGAGGCAAAAGTAACAGAGTTCTTGAACTTGAAATAGGGCTCTATGACTGTGCAAGAGTATAGGCTGAAGTTTACACAAGTATCTCGCTATGCTCCGGACATGGTTGCTGATATTAGGGGGAGGATGGGGATGTATGTTGATGGATTGAACAAAGGGCCAAAGAGTGATAGGAGGGGAGCAATGCTCGTGAGTGACATGGATACTTGGAGATTGTTGACCTTTGTGCAACAAGTTGATAAGGAGAGGCAACATGGTAAAGAGGAGTTCAGAAATAAGAAAGCAAAAACATCCATCCATGAGGTTGGAAGAAAGGGGAATAGAAATTGATTTCCGACGCTAGCATCTTCTAATGCACCTATACCTAGAGTCAGAAATGATTAGATGTCTCAGAATGTTAGAGCCCATGGATCTCAGTCACAAGCCAGTGTGGCTCAAGATTTATTTGGTAAACCAACATGTGGCAAGTGTTGTAAATTTCACCTAGGAATATAGTGAGAGGAGTGATGTATGCTACAAGTGTGGCCAAGCGGGTCACTTTCAGAGAGATTGTCCAAAGTGGGCTGACCGGGCTTAATCTTCTACATCAGCTCAACTAGCTAAAGAAAATCAGAAAAGTGCTACCTCAAGTGCAAACGGAGCTAAAAACTGTTTGTATGCCATGGGTGGTTGGCATGGTTAGGAGAACTCCCCAGATATTGTGATAGGTATGATTCGATTTATTTCTATTGACTGTTATGTGTTGATAAATCCTAGTGCCATATTATTTTCTGTAACTCCTTATGTGGACTGTAGATTTAATAGAACCCCTGAGAGTCTTCTTGAACCCTTTAATGTTTCCACTTTAGTGGGTGAGTCTATTCGAGCTGAGAGAGTCTATAGACCTTGTGTAGTGTCCATCCATCATAGGAATACTATGTTGATCTGATTGAGTTAGATATTGCTGATTTTGATTTGATTCTTGGCATTGGTTGGCTCCACGCCTGTTATGCCTATGTTGATTGTAGAGTCTGAACTATTAAGTCTATTTTCTGAATGAACCGGCTCTAGTGTGGAAGTGTGATTCCGTAGTACCTAATTGAAAGTTTATCTCCTATCTTAGAGCTAGAAAGATAATTGATAAGGGTTTTATCTACCACCTTATTAGAGTTAGATTGGATGATGTTGAGTCTCCTACTCTTAAGTCAGTCCCGATTGTGAATGAGTTTCCAAAAGTCTTTCCTGAGGATATGCCCGGAGTCCTTCCTAATAGGGAGATTGACTTTAGGATTGATATTCTTCCTGATACCCAGAGTATCTCAATCCTGCCGTATAGGATGGTCCCTGCTAAGTTGAAAGAACAATTGAGAGATTTGTTAGAGAAGGGCTTCATAAGGCCGAGTGTTTCTCCTTAGGGTGCCCCTATCCTATTCGTGCGAAGAAACATGGTTCTCTTCGAATATGTATTGACTATAGACAACTGAACAAGGTCACTATAAAGAATAAGTATCTTCTCCCAAGGATAAATGATTTGTTTGACTAACTTCAGGATGCCTCTTGTTTCTCAAAGATAAACATCAGATCTTGCTACAATCAGTTGAAAGTAAGGGAATGTGATATTCCAAAGATAGCCTTTAGGACTAGATATGGCTATTTTTAGTTCTTAGTCATGTCCTTTGGGTTAACGAATGAACCTACGACCTTTATGGATTTGATGAATCGGGTGTTAAAAAAGTATCTATATATGTTTTTGATTGTGTTCATTGATTATACTTTGGTGTGTTAAATAGATGAAGAGGAGCATGCAAATCACCTCAGAATTATCCTCCAAACACTTAAAGACTATGAGTTTTATGTGAAATTTTCAAAATGTGAATTCTGGCTTAAGTCTGTGGCTTTCCTAGGCCATATTGTCTCTGCTGATGGTATTCTAGTGGATGCCAAAAAGATAGAAGCGGCAAAGAACTGGCCCAAACCAACCTCTCCAATGGACATAAGACATTTCTTAGGGTTGGCAGGCTACTACTGGAGATTTGTTGAGGAATTTTTTTCCTTATGTACACCATTGAATAAATTGACTCAGAAAAGGTCAAGTTTTAGTGGTCCAATGAATATGAGAAGATTCTCCAAGAATTGAAGACTAGACTGACTACTTCCCTAGTTCTAACCTTGCCTAGGGACAGATTGTGATCTATTGTGATACCTCAAGAGTTGGATTAGGATGTGTGCTGATGCAGAGAGAGAAGGTGATAGCCTATGCTTCCAGAAAACTTAAGATCCATGAGAGAAACTATCTGACCCATGATCTTGAGTTAGTAGCAGTGGTGTTTGCGCTCAAAATCTGGCGCCACTATTTGTATGGAGTGTATGTGGATGTATTCACCGACCACATGAGCTTGTAGTATGTCTTCACACAAAAAGAGCTTAACCTGCGACAAAGGAGATGGTTAGAGTTGCTCAAGGATTATGACATAAGCATTCTCTACCATCTAGGTAAAGATAACATTGTTGTTGACGCTTTTAGCAAGTTGTCAATGGGTAGAACAACCCATGTGGAGGAAGGAAAAAAGGAGCTAGCTAAAGAAGTGCATCAATTAGCTTGATTAAAAGTTTAACTTGAGGAGAATTATGAGAGATGAGTTAATATTTAGAGCGGGTCTGCTTCATCTTTGGTGGCAGAGGTGAAAGAAAAGCAAGACCGAGATCCTATCCTACTCCAATTGAAAGAGGCTATTCACAAACACAGGGTGATGGTCTTCTCCAAAAGGGGAGATGGGGTGTTGAGATACTAGAGAAGATTTTGCTTCCCAGATGTTGTTGGTATTCATGATAGAATCATGGCTGAAGCTCATAGCACTAGATATTCCATTAATCTCGGCTCTACCAAGATCTACCATGACTTGAGAGAAGTCTATAGTGGAGTGGATTGAAGAGGGATATTGCCAAATTTGTGTCTAAGTGCTCGAATTGTCAGCAAGTGAAATTTGAGCATCAAAGGCCATGTGGATTAGCTCAAAAATTTGAGATTCTGGAATGGAAGTGGGAGATGATTAATATGGACTTCATTTCTAGTCTACTGAGGTCTTGAAAGTAACATAATTTGATATGGGTGATTGTAGATAGAATGACAAAATTGGCTCACTTCTTAGCAGTTAAGATAACTAACACTAGGGAGGAGTATCCCAAGTTGTACATCTAAGAGATTGTAAGGTTGCATGGAGTTCCCTTGTCCATCATCTCGGACAGAGGAGCTCAATTCACCTCCCAATTTTGGAGATCATTCTAGAAAGGTTTGGGTACAAAAGTGAATTTGATTATGACCTCCATCCACAGACAGATGGTCAAGTAGAACGTACCATTTAAACATTAGAGGATATATTGAGAGCCTGTGTTCTTGATTTCAAGGGGACTTGGGATGATCACCTACCACTGATTGAATTTGCATATAACAATAGTTATCATGTAATCATTAAGATGGCTCCTTATGAAGCTTTGTGTGGGAGGAGATGTAGATCACCTATTGGGTGGTTCAAGGTTGGAGAAGTGGAGTTGATTAGGCCTATTATTCTCCATCAATCAATGGAGAAGTTCAAGGTCATGTGAGAAAGGTTGAAGTCTACGCAAAGTCGCTAGAAATCATACACTGATGTTAGTAGGAGAGATTTATAGTCTGAGATGAATTATTGGTATACTTAAAAGTGTCATCTGTGAAAGGTGTCATGAGATTTGGAAAGAAGGGTAAATTGAGTCCATATTATATTTGACCTTATCAAATTGTGAAGAGAATTAGGAAGGTTGCCTATGAATTAAAGTTGCCTTACGAGTTAGATGGTATACATCTGATGTTCCACGTATCTATGTTGAAGAAATGTTTGGGAGATCCTAACTTGGTAATCCCTATGGAGAGCATTGGAGTGAAGGATAACTTGACCTACGAAGAAATTTCGGCCCAAATCCTTGATCGTCAGATTCGCAGATTGAGAACCAAAGAGATAGCCTCTGTCAAAGACCTGTCGAGAAATCAATTTGCTGAGGAAGCCACATGGGAAGCTGAGGAAGAGATGAAAGAAAAATACCTATACCGATTCTGAAATATCCCCCAAAAGTGCCCAAAAACGTGCCACGGAATGCCCAAAATTTTGATTTCCATATATCTAAAAATTCATTAGTTATTTTAAAAATCCGACTTCATATTTGTGATCAGGGGGTCAAAGTTAGGTGAAAAAGGGCCTAACCTCGATTTAAGAGCAAAAGAATAGCAGTTATAAATTATTAAGTGATGAATCTAGAGAGCTTTACATGATGCTTCTGCAACGAGCCTTGAGCGTGCTTTAGAACAAATCCCTCTCCGCGTCCCCTCTGCGATACGACAATGTGTTTTTTTTTGCCTGACAGTTTTTCTTGTGCGGTCCAAAATATTCTAAGTGTTGGGCCCATGTTTTCTAAATGTATTTTTATCTATACATAGTCAAATTGGACCCTTATATCATCCTAAACATTTCCAAATACCCCCCAAAACACTTTGCCATATTTTCACTCCAAATTCCAAGACTCAAAACCCTCATCGGGACTTAAGGATTCTCTTCAAGCTTCAAGTCTCTATTGTCGACCTTCACCAAGAACTTTCTCCAAAGCTAAGGTATGTGGTGTTGAACCATTGGGTCCTCTTACCCATGGTACCTAAGTCTTCTTTTTACATGTGGGTCTTGTATATTGAGAAATTTACTGCACAGTGATTTAAGTTCATGAAAGTATGGTGGTTTTAACATGTTTTGAGCTCAAATCTTTTATCTAATGTTGGATTTGATGAGGGGTTTTGATGTGAATGTGTTAGGGGTGTTGCAAGGTGTGGATTGATGGTTTTATTACAGATTTTCTTGCAAGATTTCATCTTTAAATTGCATGATGTTTTACCCCCATTACACACCCCAAGGTGTTTGATAAAATGTCTGGCTAGGGTTTCTTGAGGAATTGAAGTTCCAAAGCATGAGAAATGATATGAGTGATATTATGATAATGCGATGAGCTTATGTATATGATAAATCCTATATAAAGTGTAGAACTCGACCATGCCCAACCCGGGTGGGGGGGGTCTAGCGCTGGATAACCTAGATGAGGGTTAGTACTCATCCACCTAAGTGATGGGGCGGCAACATCACTAACCTAGATGGGGGTTGTACTCATCAACCTAGATGAGGGTTAGTACTCATCTACCAGGGTGATGGGGTGGCATCATCATCAACCTAGACGAGGGTTAGTACTCATCCACCTAAGTGATGGGGTGGCAACATCACTAACCTACCAAAGGGTTCATACTTTTGAAATCTAGCTTGGTCTCTTCTATACATATGATATTCTATATGAACTTGGGTTAGTAAAGCATATTTTACTTATGCATTGATCATAAATGTCATGTTGCTATATCATGCCTATTGCTTATTGTTATGCATATTGATTGTGAAGCTTATCTCTTGTTGCATTGCATCCCATATACTTAGTACATTTAAATGTGCTAATGCATACTCTTTTCTACATGATATCACCATGTAGGAACCAGTGTCGAAGTTGATCATCCTACTCCTCCACATGGTTAAACGGTACCTGCTACTCCAAGCTTATTGGTGAGTCCTCCATTTGGGGACCTTGGTTTCGTTTTTCCTCTTATCTACATATTGAGACATGTTATGCTCTATTTGACTATGAGGGTGAGCCCAGTTACTTTGTCTTTGCCCCCACTCTATCTATGTATTTAGAGGTGTTTGTTGGACAAGTTGTGTATTTATGATATGAGTCATGACTCCTTGTCTTGAAATGTTGTTGTTTGGGAAAGGTTTCCCTTAGTCCTAGTACCCCATCCTATTCTATATATATTTTATATGCTTTCGTGACCAAGGATGTGTAATGACACGTTAAGAGGCTTGTCTGGGGTTCCTTTGGGGTCCCTATTCGTCGTGTCACGTCTAGGCCTTAGGCTTGGATTATGAGATATTCATGCCAATTGATGAGAATGTTGAAGGTAAATTTCCGTACCCTTCACTAACGTGATTGTTTTTTCATTATGGTTGTCTATTGTTGAGTCTTAATAGAGATTGTTGATAGTGATGAGGAGTTAAAAGATTGATTGATAGATGTGAATGTTGAAATGAGTTTTGAGTCTATTCATACCTTAATATCCATCTTTACTAATCATTCAAGGACGAACGTTCCCAAGGGGGAGATGATGTAACCCTCGATAAAATTACCAAAATACCCCTTGAATAGAATCATGTGCATAACGTGTGTCACGCCTCGGGAGGGTACCCTAGTTGAAACCGACACTTAGAGACTATTGCTAGTCCCCAAGCGAACCACTTGGCCTCATCACATTCATTCATTCAGACATTCCACTAATCAGCGGAAGACATAAGGAAGTAAATAGCCACATCCAATCTAAATCTCAAAATAATATTATAAATGGAAAGGCTAGTAGAAAGAAACTAGCTCAACAAGTCTTAACATCAACATTTGACTCTAGTCTATGAAGCCTCTATCACTATCAAGTGGTGCCAATTATAGACCCGTGGTGCTAATGACATCAATCAAAATAAAGCTAATAAATATCTAACTCTAAAGCAAGATAAAATAAATATAATGAATCCTTCGAAGTACGGGAGGCTCATCAATTAGCTGAACGTCTCAAATCATCAATGATGTGCCTATTGACGATCTCCAAATCTTATATCTACATCATGAAATGATGCAGTCTCAGAGGGGGACGTCAGAACGTGGAACGTACTAGTATGTAAAATAGCTTAATGAAACCAAAATAGGTAGAATAATATAGAAATAACAATCAACATCAAGGATAGTAAAAATTATCATGTCAAATGTCTATCTAAATCTAGTGTAAAGAGTAGACAAATGACTCATCAACTAATCAACTCATCAATCAAATCAAACACATCTCAGAAGGACTCATCCTATCTTATCTCATCTCGACTCAGATTACTCAGTTTGGGAGCTTTCTCGGAGTTTCTCTTATCCGACAACAGTTACTTATGAAACGTGACTATAAAACAATAACGCTGATGTATGTACAACCATTCCGTACTTTCCAAGTAGGGAACAAATTGAATCGACTAGGGACTACCAGCAAATCAAACTAGTTCTCTATTATTTCAGGGACTCTATCAAGAGGGTACCTTAACATAATGTGTTATGGCGATCCTAATCATCACCTACGTGTGGCTGTATCTTGACGAGTGCGAGTTGGACTAACTCTTACTCTTTCGGTGCTTGATACTCCTTCCATGACTCAATGCTCATAAAACAAACAATCCAATAAAGCCAAATTAACCATCTCAATCAATTCATCTCAAATTAGCCTCGTAGAGACTCTCATCTTTCCACCATTCTCATGGAGACTCTATCATATCATCAATGAACATCTCAATCAATAGCTCAAGACTTAGAAAAATCATTAAGGAACAATCGAATAGACAAATTGGTAGAGTTCATTTATGGAGACTCAAGGAGCTATCAAGTTCTATCAACTCATTATTATTCTCACATCACAACCACAATCACAATAGACATTCTCAACAAAGGCTCTAGACTCAATTCTTATCTTCTTTCGTACATGATTTTAGAAGTTAACATGTAGGTTTTGTGCAATATCTCATGGAAAATATTCAATTCAAGAAAACAAGGTTATGATGATCATCAACACATGATAATACATGTAAAGTTTATAAATATTTCAAGAAAAAAATCAAGACTCATGCATGTAGACTCAAGAACATTCAACTCTCATCTAAGATCATCTATGGGGAATATGAGAGAACAATCTCATCCTTTTGTTTAACCTTACATACCTAGAATATAGGTAGATGATCAATTTGGCATGAATCTGTCTTGAAATCTTCAACTCCTCGCTATTCTCTCTTCTCTTTTAGCCCTAGGTATTTTTCAGAGACTTAGAATGGGTTAAGATTGAGTTATATACCCTTTTTATGCTTAAAATGACCTATTTTTGTCATATATTAAGTCTAGGAGGGGTTTGGAAAGGTTTAGGATTCCCCTCATGAAATTTGAAAAAAGTCAATTTTCGGGACGTGAGGTCCATGATTTTTGCTATTTTTCATTGAAAATCCTCCAAAATCTCGTACAAAATGTTTGGAACAAAAATTAAGTATTGGTCCAGGATGGGTCCACATTGTGGACCTATCGCACACCCTTACTAGTTTACATTTTATTACAAAAAAATATTATTGACTCGGTTTCTCTAAAATTGGGTCGAGGCCATTTTCCACTCAATTTCTCATACTGATTGTATATTCTATCTTGGATTTACAAATGGAGCATGGGAAGACGCGTTACACACACGTCTCCAATCTGAGGATATTTTTATAATTTTACTGGGTGTTAAATCATCTCCCCCTTAGGATCATTTATCCTCGAATGATGAGTAAGGGTGGATATCAGGGCACGAATAGATTCGAAACTCCTCTCAATATTCATATCTATCAATATGTCTTTCAGCTCATCATTTCTGTCGACAATTTCTATTCAAACTTAAGAATAGACAATCTTCAAGAAAAGACAATCAACTTATTTAAGGGTAAGGAAACATAGCTTCAACATTCTCAACATTAGGCACAAATAACTATCAAGATTCTTCTCATCAGTCACTTAACAAATCAAACTATCGACCCATTCAAATAGTCACAAATAACTTAGAATAGACAAATTGGTTCCGATCAAGAGTAGAGATATTCTCCTAGACATTTTTAGCTTCAAGCACGAATGAAACATCAAAACTCAATCAATTCAAATCATTTAAACAGTTCGACAATCAATCCTTCAAACTCAGGAAGGAAATCATCAACTCTAATCGAGAATGGGACCATCGATACATAAGACTCTATGTACAACACTCAAGCTTAACACCTCGTGTCAATTGTGCTCCTTTTAATGAAACTCTACTCTATCAACTTAAGCTTATAGCTCTTATTCTAACTCTCTACCTATCCACATCCTCTTATTCCATTCAAGCCTACTTATGAGCCTCAAGGTGCTACCCTTAAGATGATCATATTCATACAAAGCTAATCCTCAATACTTAGCTCTACACTTCCATAAGGGCTTTCATTAAAATATCACTAGTCCTCTTCATTACTTCACTACTATGAAGTCTTCGATAGTCTTTCATGAATACTCACATAATAAGAACCACGAATCAAGCCTATTACTCTAACCACTTCAACTATACCTTAGAATTTTCAAGCCTACTTAGCACTTCTACATCCATCATTCAATAAATTCTCACTCAGAGTCACACTAACATACTCTTACCTATATACTACTCATCATAAGGTTTTATCTCTCTCCTCCCTCTAATCTCTATCCCTATAGGACACAAGTAGAACACCAATGTCGTAATAAGGATTTGTTCGCTCCTCCTCATCTACCCTCATTCTCCATCTACTACTATCAACATCACTCTTTGGACCAAGGGGAGCTCATAATCTCTATATCCTAACATCAACAATGGCATAACAAGTCGAAGGTCAATGCATGATCATAATGAAGAACTCTCACTCTCTGTCCCATCAACTATCACTCCTCCATTCTTATTAATATTTCTATCAAGACATGAGAAGATAAGATCACTCAAAGAACTTGGAAAGACGATCATTAGCATGATTAAAATGAGAAATCTTATTTGAGAACGTTCATAATAAAGTACAATCTCCCTCATCTATCAAGACTCATTAAGAGTTCACAGAACTACACATAGTATAAAACTCAGGTCGCATCTCATTCAACATAGGCATGGAAACACACAAATCCATGGGGTAAGATAAAAATTAATGAATGACTTCATAGCTTTCATCATCACAACTCAACATGAGTAATAATCAATAAATGGCATATGGGACTAGGTCATGGGTATGACAATCGTATACTAGATGGGAATAAAGTATCAACGATCACTGAAGTACAAGGAATATACCAGATGGCAAAATTAATGCCTTACACAAATCAACCTATCACCATCGAACACTTAAGATCTTGTTAGATCTATTACATCACCATTTCTCCCTTAGCTCTATGGTCATATCTCAAGATTTGCGAATCACTTCCCTTTACTAGGCTATAAGTATATGCCTCCACACAATCGAGGAATCACTATTCACAAAAATAGGCATCTTAAACTCTTCTATCATTCTATAGTCACATAAATAAATTAGCCGCTAAATCTCTTCAAAGATGTCACTTTCAACTTTCTCTTATCTCTATGGAAATCTCTCTTTATATTTGCTGCTCTTAGTGGTGTACAAAACAACTTCCCACAACTCTTACCATCTAATCTCTTCTTTTTCCTGCTAACGCTCAACTTCTGCACTCTCATAAACTCATTTATATGAGATATAGACTATAAGGGAAAAACTCATCATCGTTTATCCATACGTCCCAGTCAACTTAGTTTCTCGGGATGACAAGGAATGCTTACATTAGCCTACTCCACATTGAAAACTCAAATATACTATCAAGATTCTTATAGTACTCATAGCTTAGAGCTTCACACATCTTTACACAATTATTGGTACACATCTCAAGTCTCTTCTTATCTATTGAGTTATCCTCATTTCACTTGTCTTACCTAAGTGGCACCTGTACTCTTCCCATAACATCACTTTCCTTACAATTAATCCACTCACATATTTAGTCATATCTCCTTATCTGGCTAAGGCTCATAACTCAATGAATCTCATGAACTGTCACTTAATATTCATAAGCCTAATTTAGATCTATCACATCAAAAGCACTTTTCTCCCCTCTTCATCATCAACACTTTACCCTTAATAGTATGAATACTAAATCAACATACAATTCCTTCTGGTTTAAGCACAGTCTATCACATTCTAACAATAACTGTTCCTCTATATCTAATCACGAAAATCATAGGGTACTTATGACTCTTTCATCAAACTTATGGCAATCAACAAATCACCTCATTACTTACCTAATAGGTACATAACTCTAACTACAAGCCTCAATCAGCCATCACTTTTGCTATCTCGTCCTTTTCTTTCCATTATCATCCTTCTGAGTCTAGGATGATTCAATTCTACTCAGGCTTTATAAGACTTTCACATCTCACTCTTAAGTGATAACATTAAACTCTTTAGAGACATAAGTTTATCTCATGGGTAACATCGGAAACAAGTTTTGAAAACAAGGGTCTGGGTATATCTAGAGCGAACTCAAATGCACGATTCATATGAGTAATAGTGCACTATTTCTAGTCAATCAACTTAGCACACTAGTTAGCTTCTCTCAAGCCTAGTACAGTCTCTCTACCATTCTATTTACTCTATCACGGAGGATCTCACTTGTAAGAGTTTGAACATTATTGTCTCTATCATTTAGTTGACAAAAGAGTCATCGTAGATTTCTTAAGAAAGAGCTCCATCACACTATTTAGAATCTGAAAGAAGGGAAACTTTTCAGAAATATCAATAGTCCCTTATTTATAGAAGTGGGTCCCTCACAACCATAAATAAGTTCCTATAGACACGGCTCATAGACTCCCTAAGACACCTGAACTCGTGCTCTGATACCAAGTTTTCCATGCCCCGCGAAGGTACCCAAGACGTAACCGACACTCAGAGATATTGCTAGTCTTCAAAAGAGCCACTTGGCCTCATCACATTCATTAATTCATACATTCTACTAATCAGTGGAAGATATAAGGAAGCTAATGGGCACATTTCATCTAATCTCAAAATAATATTATAAATGGAAAGGATAGTAGAAAGAAACTAGCTCAACAACTCTTAACATCAACATTCGACTCTAGTCTATGAAGTCTTTATCACTATCAAGTGGTGGCAATGACAGACCCATGGCTACCTCAATCAAAATAAAGAAAATAAGTGTCTAACTCTAAAGCAATATGAAATGAATATAATGAATCTTTCGAAGTATGAGAGGCTCACCAATCAACTGAACGTCTCAAATCCTCAATGACTGCCTGTTGACAATCTCCAAATCTTGTATCTACATCATGAAATGATGCAGTCCCAGAGGGGATGTCAGTATGTGGAATATACAGGTACGTAAAATAGCTAAATAAAACCAAAATAGGTAGAATAATATGGAAAAAACAATCGACATCATGGATAGTAAAAATCATCATATCAAATGTCAATCTAAAGAAAGAATAAAGAAAAGTGACCCATCAACCAATCAACTCATCAATCAAATCAGACTCATCTCATCTCATCTAATCTCAACTCAGATTACTCAGTTTGGGAACTTTCTGGGAGTTTCTCTTATCCGACAATAGTCACTTATGAGCCAGTGACTATACAACAATCACGCTAATGTTGCCAAAGTCGTTCCATACTTGCCAGGTAGGGAACAAATTGAATCCACTATGGACCACCAACAAATCAAGTTAGTCCTCAATTGTTTCAGGGACTCCATCAAGAGTGGACCTTAACACAATGTGTTATGGCAGTCCTAATCCTTACCTTCACTTGGCTATGTAGTTTGACGAGAGTGAGTTGGACTAACTCTTACTCTTTCGGTGCTCAATACTTCTCCTATGACTCAATGATCATAAAATAGTCCATCCAATCAAACCAATCAAACCATCTCAATCAATTCATCTTAAATCAGCCTCGTAGAGGCTCTCGTCTTTCAACCATTCTCATGGAGACTCTATCATCTCATCAATCAACATCTAAATTAATGGATCTAAACTTAAAACAAATCATTAAGTAACAATCGAATAGATAAATTGATAGAGTTCATTTATGGAAACTCAAGGAGATATCCAATTTTGCCAACTCATCATTATTCTCATATCACAATTACAATCACAATCGATATTCTTAATCAATGCTTTAGACTTGATCCCTATCTTTTTTCATGCATGCTTTTAGAAGTTAACATATAGGGTTTATGCAATATCTCATAAAAAATATTAAATTCAAGAACATAGGTTTATGATGATTGTCAACATATGAATATACATGTAAAGTTTATAAATATTTCAAGAAAATAATCAAGAATCATGCATGTAGACTCAAGAACCTTCAACTCTCATCTAAGACCATCTATGGGGCACGTAAGAGAACAATCTCATTCTTTCGTTTAGCCTTACATACCTGGAATGAAGGTAGATGATCAATTTGGCACGAATCCATCTTGAAATCTTCAACTCCTTGCTCTTCGCTCTTCTCTTTTAGCCCTAGGTCTTTTTCATCGACTTAGAATGACTTAAGAATGGGTTATATACCCCTTTTACGCTTAAAATGACCAATTTTTGTCATATATTAAGTCTAGGAGGGGTTTGGAAAGGTCTAGGATGCCCCTTACGAAATTCAAAAAAAGTTAGTTCTTGGGAAGCAGGCTCAGCTATGCGAACCGCGTATTTTTTTTTTGTAATTTTTGGTCAAAAATACTCCAAAATCTGGTAGAAAATGTTTGAAACAAAAACTAAGTGTTGGTCTACAATGGGTCCGTGTCACGGACCTATATGCACCCTCACTAGTTTGTATTTCATTATAAAAAATTATTTTTTGGCCCGTTTGGTCTAATAATGGGTCGAGGCCATTTTCCCACTCAATTCTCACACAAATTGTATATTCGACCTTGGATTTGCAAATGGAGCATGGGAAGACACGTTATGCGCTCCATTCTAGGGGCATTTTGGTAATTTTATTAGGTATTACAACTTGTCTTCCCAAGCTCTGATGGAAAATGAGAGACCAAAGTTGCAATCAGCACAAAAAATAGAGTGGGAAAATGGCCTCGTTCAGATTTTTGAGCCATCAGAGCGAAAAATAATATTTCATAATTAATTACGAAATAGTGTTACTAGGCGCAATATGCCAAGGATGTGGACCAACACTTGTTTTATTTTCAATGGGAAATTTCATAAGGAAATTGTACATGCCGCAACTTCGGGATGAACTTTTTCTTTTTATATTGAGGGCATTCCGATCAATTCCAAACACCTCATAAACTCAAAACATGATCAATTTAGGTCATTTTGATGAGTAAGTAGGGTCTTAAACCCCGTTCTATGTCCTTTTCCAATACTTGAAAGACTAGGGATTGAGAGAGAAGAAGAGGAAGTCTAGATTGAAGAATTCAAGGAGAATTCTTGACAGTGGATTGGAAAAACATTATACCAAGTATGTAAGACTAAACTAAAAGTATGAGATTTTTCTCTCATGTGCCCCATAGATGGTCTTAGAAGTGAACTGAAAGTTCTTGAATCTAGATACATGATTCTTGATGATTTTCTTAAAAATTTTATAATTTGTACATGTATTTTCATATGTTGATGATCATCATAAAGTTGTTTTCTTGAATGGATTGTTTTTACATGAATTATTACATGAACTATAGTTATTATTTTCATAAAAGTTGCATGAATGGAGGCAGGGATTGGGTCTAGAGCCTTGATTGAGAATGTTGATAGAGATTATGATTGTGATGAGAGAATGATAATGAGTTGATAGAATTTGAAAGTCTTATGAGTCTTCCCAAATGAACTCTAATAAATTATCTATTACATTGTTCCCTAATGATTGTCCTATGACTTGAACTATTGATTGAGATGTTGATTGATGAGACGATCAGAGTCTCTATAAGATTGATTGAAAGATTGTGCCTCCATGAAGCTGATTAAGACGATTTGATGGAGATAGTATGATTAGATGGATTATTTTATGTACCAACTCGCTGTCATCAAACTCCACAGCTAAGCGTAGGTGAGGATTAGGACCATCACATCATATTATGTTGAGGTCCCCTCTGATCAGAAGTCCCTGAAATCAGCAGAGGACATGTGGAGTGCTGTCTCCATTTGGACTTGTTCTTATGGTTTTGATTTGTTCTCTGCTTGGCAAGTATGGAACGACTATGGAAAAATAAGTATGATTGTTGTACAATCACTGACTCATAAGTGGTTATTATCTGATAAGAGAAACTCCTACAAAGTTCCCAAACTAGGACTTTGAGATGAGTCTAATTTGATTGATGAGTTGATTGGTTGATGTGTCACTTGTCTTCTCTTTATTCTTGCTTTAGATAGACTGACATATTGATTGTTTTCTATATTGAGTTGATTGTTATTTCTATATTATTCTGCCAGTTTCAATTTTATTCAGCTATTTTACATACCGCACATTCCACATACTGAAACCACTCTGGTGCTGCATCATTTTATGATGTAGATACACGGGATAACATTGTTTTATGGATGTTCAGTTGATTGGGTGAGCCTACCCTACTTCGGAGGATTCATTACTTTATATTCATCTTGCTTTAGAGTTTGATTTTCTTAGATTTATTTTGATTGAGGTAGTCATGGGTGTTATTGATACCACTTGATAGTGATAGTGGCTTCATAGACTAGAGTCGAATGTTGATCGATAAGATTATGAGCTAGTTCTTTCTACTAGCCTTTCATTATATTATTATTATTATTATTTTGAGACTATATGGTAAGATGTTCACATTTATAATCCTTATGTCTTCCGCTAATTAGTAGAATGTATGAATGAATGAACATGATGAGGCCAAGTGATTTTCTTGAGGACTAGCAATAGTCTCTGATTGCTGGCCAAGTCTTGGGCCCCCTCCTAGGGCGTGACATAGGTTTTAGATAATAATTCAAATAAGTGATTTAAGCAAATAATTCAGTTTATGATGATCATCAATTCAAGAAAATATATGTTGTAAGAATAACTTTCAAATACCCATTCAAGAATTACAGAGACAGAACCCATCACCTTCAACTATCAACCTATAATATTTAATGAGAAACATGGGAGAAGAATCACATGTTTTGGGTAGCCTTACATACCTAGATGAAGAATTTCTTAGGCTTCTTTATGGAATTGGACCGGAACCTAGGAATCCTCAAGCTCTCTCTTCTTTCTCCTTCAAGAACCCTCATTTAAAAGTTAAGAGAAATGAGTTTTAAAACCCTTAGTATGATATAATGACCCTCCAACACATTTTTGGGACTAAGGATAGGTTGGAGAAAGACCAAAAGGCCCTTCCTTTAATAAAAGCAAAAATTTCGATCCCGCAACATCATGTCCGCCTTGCACCAGGGGTGTGGACTTGTATTTTTTTTTTGCAAAATCTCATTCCTTCAAAGTTACGTCAAATTTTTTTAAAAAAAAACGTAAGTGTCCGTCCTGTCATGCTGGGGGTGCAGACTGACACTGTTTCCCAATTAATTAGCAAAAATTATTTTTTGATTTGGTTTCTCTAAAATTGGGTCGATGCCATTGCCTCACTCAATTTTTTGTATTGTTCACAAAATGCAGTCTCAAATTTTCCATTGGAGCTTGGGAAGACGTGTTATACACATGATTGCTTTCTAGGGACATTTTAATTATTTTATGGGGTGTCACACTATCTCCCCCTTAGGATCATTCATCCTCGAATGAAGTAAAGTAAGATTAAGGCATGAGTAGACTCAAGACTTGTGTCGATACTCACTCAAACGTCTCAAACTCTCAATGATCCATCACCTTCTATAATCTCTACATTAGACTTAAGAGTAGAATAAACACATCAAATCAAGAAAGGGGAACTTCAATTATGTTAAGGATAAGGAAATTACCTTCGACATGATCGTCATTTGGCACGAATAGGTGTGGGTATTTGATCTTCATAGCTTCCTCAGTTTCCCATGTAGCTTCCTAAACAAATTGGTTCCTTCATAGAACTTTGACTGAGGCTATCTCCTTGTTTCTCAACTTACAAACTCGTCAATCAAGGATTTAGATTGGAATTTCCTCATAGGACAGACTATCTTTACTCCCGTGCTCTCAATAGGGATTAGTAAGGTAGGATCTCTCAAGCACTTCTTCAGCATCGAAACGTGGAATACTAGATGGATCTCATCTAACTCGAAAGGTAAGTCTAACTCAAAGGAGACCTTCCAGATCCTCATCACGATTTGATAGTGTCTGATATATCATGGACTTAAACTTTCCTTTCTTCTCGAGCCTCATAATGCCCTTCATAGGTGACACCTTCAAGTACACCCAATCATCTACCTTATACTCCAAGCCTCTTCTTTTCACATCGATGTAATACTTTTGGTGACTCAGTGTAGTCTTCTACCTCTCTCTAATAACCTTCACCTTCTCTAAGGAATGGTGGAAAAGATTAGATCCAATCAATTTAGCTTCACCAACCTCGAACCACCCGATCGGTGATCGACATCTCCTCCCATACAAAGCTTCATAAGGAGACATTTAGATACTTGCATGATAACTATTGTTGTAGGCAAATTCAATCAATGGTAAGTGGTCATCCCAGTTTACCTTAAAGTCGAGAATGCAAGCCCTTAACATATCCTCCAAAGTCTAAATGGTGCGCTCTGCCTGTCCATCTGTTTGAGGGTGGAAGGGTGTACTCATATTTACCTTGGTACCCAATCCTTTCTGAAAAGATCTCTACGATTGGGAGGTGAATTGAGCTTCTCCGTCTAAGATGATAGACAAGGGAACTCCATGAAACCTCATAATCTCAAGAATGTACAATCGGGCATATTCCAAAGCCTTACTAGTTGCCTTGAAAGCTTAGAAGTGGGCTGATTCAGTCATCCTATGCACGATCACCCATTTCGATTCATGTTGCTTTCGGGACCTTGGCAAGCCAGTAATGAAGTCCATGTTTATTATCTCCCACTTCCACTCTGGAATTTCAATGTTCTGAGCTAACCTACAAGGCCTTTGATTTTCAACCTTGACTTGTTGATAATTGGGACACTTATAAATAAATTTAGCAATATCCTTCTTCATTCCATTCCACCTATAGATTTCTCTCAAGTTGTGGTACATCTTGGTGGAGCCAGGAAAGATAGAATATCTGGAGCTATGAACTTCGGCCATGATTCTCTCTCGAACACCATGAACATCAGGCACACACAATCTGCCCTAGTATCTCAACACCCCATCTCCCCCTTTAGAGAAAACCATCACTTTTTGCTTGAAAACAGCTTCTTTCAATTGGAGTAACAAAGGGTCTTGGTCTAGCTTTTCCTTAATCTCTGACATCAAGGATGAAGTAGACCCATTCTAAATGTTGGTCCCGTCCTCATTATTCCCCTCAAGTTGTACTCTCATACGGTCCAACCTATACACTTCCTTATCCAATTCTTTCTTACCTTCCTCTACGTGGGTAGTGCTACCCATAGACAACCTGCTAAGAGCATCAACAACAATGTTAGCCTTACCTAGGTGGTAGAGGATGCTCATGTCATAATTCTTGAGCAACTCCAACCATCTCCTTTGCCATATGTTGAGCTCTTTCTGACTGAATACATATTGCAAGCTTTTGTGGTTAGTGAACACATCCACAAGCACTCCATATAAGTAGTGGTGCCAAATCTTAAGCGCAAACACTAGTGCTTCAAACTCGAGATCATGAGTTGAGTAGTTTTTCTCATGAACTTTAAGTTGTCTGGAAGCATAGGCTATCACTTTCCCTCTATGTATCGGCATATAATCTAATCAAACTCTGGATGTATCACAATATATCACAAAGTCTTCTGACCAATCAGGTAAAGTCAAAACTAGTGCGGTAGTCAGTCTAGTCTTCAACTCTTGAAAACTTCGCTCACCTTCGTTAGACCACTAAAATTTGATATTTTTCTGAGTTAGCCTGGTCAATGGTCCAGATAAAGCAGAAACGCTCTCAAAAATCTACGATAGTAGTTATCCAACCCCAAGGAACTCTGAATATCAGTGGGAGAGGTCGGTCTAGGCCAATTTTTTAACCACTTCAATCGTCTGGGCATCCACTCAAATACCATCACCTGAGACAACATGACCTACAAAGGCCACATACTTGAGCCCAAACTCACACTTCAAAAAGTTTGCATACAATTCATGGTTATTAAGAGTTTTTAAAGCCACTCTAAGATGATTAGCATGCTCCTCTTTATCCTTAGAATATACCAGGATATTATCAATAAATACAATCACGAACATGTCTAGGTACGGTCTTAATACTCTATTAATTAAATCTATGAAAGTTGTAGGTACATTAGTCAATCCAAAGGACATAACCACAAACTCAAAATGGTCATACCTTGTCCTATATGCTGTCTTTGGAATATCACATTCCCTCACCTTCAACTGATGGTAACCCGATCTAGGGTCTATATTGGAGAAGCAAGAGGCACCCTGAAGTAGGTCAAATAGATCATCTATCCTGTTGAGAGGATGCTTATTCATTATTGTGAACTTGTACAGTTTCCTATAATCTATACATATTCTGAGAGACCTATCTTTCTTACGCACGAATAGAATAGGAGCACCCCAAGGAGAAACTGTAACTACCACAAAAAGTGCCTCAAAAATGCTCAAAATTGTAATTTCCATATATTCTCAAAATCCGTATGCAACATCAAAAATACGACTTCATATTTTTGTTCAGGGGGTCAAATTGAGTGAAAAATGGGTCTAACTCTAATTTAAGATCAATCGGTTAGCAATTTTCTTTTTCTAAAAATGCACATTCCAGTGAGGTTTCCGCGCCCTGGGCTCAACATATCGAGGGTGCGCCTCAGTTTATTTTGTTGCCCAGTTTTGACTTCATTCCAAGATTTTATGTCTTAGGCCAAAATGTTTTCAAACGTAAAAATACCTATACTTAGCCATTTTCACCCTCATATCATTCTAAACTTCTCCTAATACTCACTCAAGCACTTAACCAAATATTTTACTTCTAAATTCAAGTCTCAAAACCCTCTCTGGATCTAAGGATTTCCTCTCAAGCTTCAAGTCTCCATCTCCAATCTTCATCAAGTTCATCTCCAAAGCTAAGGTATGTGAGTTATGGGTTCCTTTCACCCATGACACCCAACCTTTCTTTTACTCTGATTGGCACGATTTAAATTTGATTTACTCATGGGTCTTATTTACTATGAAATTCACTGCATACTATGTTGGAGTTTATGAAATTGTGACTATTTTACTATGTTTTGGCGATGAATCTAAGATCTAATGTGAGATTTCATGAAGGGTTTTAATGTATATTGCTTGAGGGTGTTACCTAGAATCTATTAATGATTTTACATTGGATTTTATAGTATGATAACACTCTTGAATTGCATGATTTTACACTAGCACTACATACCCTCTAAGTGTTTGATAAAATGTTCGATTATGATTTCTTGAAGAATTAATCGTCCAATGCATGTCTTATGAATTGGATGCCTTTATGTTGCT
>JAOTQR010081692.1:4684-39494 GCA_025774065.1 Solanum ossicruentum | reverse complement strand
TTGTACTTCACCAACCTTGATGAGGGGTTTGTACTTCATCAACCTTGATGGGGGGTTTGTACTCCATCAACCTCATGATAGGGTTCGTACCTCATGTATCTCTCCAAGGAGGTGGCAGGCCTTGGATTGCACTAAGAATGGTCACTCCATACACTTGTATTATGATATATATAAGTATGATTATACTTCAAGCATCATTAGTACATGCCATATTGTTAATATGCTATTCATTGCCTAAGTTTATACATTTCGATTACATTGTCTATCTCTTGTTGCATTTCATCCTACATACTTAGTATATTTAAATGTTCTAACACATACTCTATGCCTACATGATGTCACCATGTAGGAACCGAACCACCGCTTGATCATCCTCGTCCTCCACGTGGCCAGTACAATTGTCTCTCAAGCTTATGGTGAGTCCACTCCGGGGATGTTGCTTATGATCTTTAGCTATGTACTAAGATTATATTTCTTTTATGTTGCAAATTAACTATGAGGGTGAGCTCGGTTGCTTGTCATGGCGCCCGCTCTTATCTATGTAGTATAGATGCAATTGGACATGTTATGTATCTAAGGTTTGAGCCTTGACTCTCTTGTTCTTAATGTCTATGATATGGAAGTGTTTTAGCTTAGCCCTAGTTATCCAAATTTACTACTTCTTGTTGTATTCTATTGCTTCCACGACCAAGGATGTGTAATGATTTGTTAAGAGGCTTGATTGGGGTCACCTCAGATTCCCATGTGCTGTGTCACATCTCGGTCCTAGGCTTAGGTTGTGACAAATTTGGTATCAGAGCAATAGGTGGTTATATCCTTGGAGTCCAACACACCGCATTGATTGGAGTCTTATTCATGGTTATATTGTACACCACAACTACGAGTAGGAGGCTATGAGGAATTTTTGGAAATGTTTCCCTTCTTCAAGTTCTAAGTCATGCTATAGAGTTGAAGTAAGTCTTTTCTCCCTAACGATTATTCTTCGGTATGCTAGATCATGCCTAAAACGAGAGGAAGATGAGCTCGCACACCCGAGGAGCAACCTGACAATGAAGAGCTTAGGGATGCTCTCACGTTACATGCACAAGTTATGGCTAATCAATCCAATTAAGGTGCCAATCCCCTCATGCTCCTACACCGGCCTTTCGGATGAGAGACTTCATGAGAATGAATCCCCCAGAATTCCATAGGTCAAAGGTGAATGGGGACCCCCAAGAATTCATTGATGAGGACTATAAGATTTTATCTATCATGGGTGTAAGGTCGGAAGATAAGGCGGTGTTGGCGGACTACTAACTCATAGGGGTATCACAAATATGGTTCACATAATGGAAGGAAGAGAAAGAAGTCAACCATGTGGTGCTTGGGAAGAGTTCAAGACAGTTTTCCATAATCGATTCTTCTCTTTTGAACTTAGGGAAGATAAATTGGTGGAATTTATGAATTTGATGCAAGGATCTATGAGTGTGAGGGAGTATGCCCTCAAATTTACCTAACTCTCTAAGTATGCTAAGCATTTGGTGGCTGACACGAGGTCTAGGATAAACAAATTTGTGATAGGTGTTTTTGACTTGGTTAGTGAGGAGTATTAGTCGGCTATGTTTTTTAGTGACATGGACTTGTCACATTTGATGACCTATGCTGAACAATGGAAGAGGAGAAATTGAGGAAGAGAAGGGGTCATGAGGCCAAGAGGGCCCGTTTCGAGGGTAAGTTCCAAAAGAGTGGTCGATTCCATCAAGGACAAAGGTCTACTCATGCATTTGATAAGAGGGTGCAAATGATTTTCCAGGACCCAAGGTGTTAGGGATGTGGCTCCTATTGATGTGTGGCCAAAGTATGGTAAGGGTCATGGTGACCCATGTTTGAGAAATCTCGATACTTGTTATGGTTGTGGGGAAATGGGGCATAAGGCGATATAATACCCTCGAAACCATAACAAAGGCAAGGAGGTTCATCCACAAGGTGCTAATGCGGTCCCATTAGGGAGAGGTAGCTAACAAGATGGTGCTCCAAGGCACAATAGGTTTTATGCTTTGTATGGGAGGTAAGGGATTGATAAGATGCTCGACATCATTACCAGTATGTTAAAAGTCTTTGATATTGATGTGTATGCTTTGATTGATCCAGGTGCCACTCTTTCTTTTGTTACCAAAAAGTTCCATGTTGAGCCCGAATTGTTGCATGAGTCATATGAGGTGTCTACTTCTATAGGTGTATCTATTGTTGCTAGAAAGGTCTATAAAAATTGTCCTATTTGCATATTACATAAAATGTTGCCTTGTGATCTTGTTGAATTGGACACGATTGATTTTGATATCATTCTTAGGATAGATTGGTTGCATGCATACTATGTTTCTATTGATTGTAGAACCCATAAGGTCAAATTCCAATTCCCAAATGAACCCATCCTTGAGTGGGAGAGTCTTGATGTGGTGGTCAAGAGTAGATTCATCTCTTACATGAAAGCCCATAAGTTGATTTCTAAGAGGTGTCTTTACCATCTTGTGAGGGTTAGGGATGTGGAGTCTAAAGTCCTTCCCATGGAGCCAGTTTCGATTGTAAATGAGTTCCTTGATGACTTTCCAAGTGACCTTCATGGTGTTTCTCCCGAAAGGGAAATAGATTTTGGTATAGACCTCCTCTCCGATACTCAATCCATTTCTGTTCTACCTTATCGTATGGCCCTAGTGGAGTTGAAGAAGTGAAAGGATCAATTGACGAACTTATCGGAGAAGGGTTTCATTAGACCTAGCTAATCACCTTTGGGTGCACATGTGTTGTTTGTGAAGAAGAAGGATGGGTCTCTTCGAATGTGTATTGGCTACCGGCAACTTACTAGGGTCACCATCAAGAATACGTATCCTCATCCAATGATTGATGATTTGTTTGACCAATTACAAGGGGCTATCCACTTCTCTAAGATTGATCTTCGATCCGGGTACCATCAAGTGAAGGTGGGGGAGTATGATATTCCTAAGATGACCTTCCAAACTAGATATGAGCATTTTGAATTTTTTGTGATATCATTTGCATTAACCAATACACCAACCATCTTCATGGATCTAACGAATAGGGTCTTCATAACCCTACCTTTATTAGTTTATTGTGGTATTCGTTGATGATATTTTGATCTACTTTTGTGGTAAGGAGGAGCATATGGCTCATTTGAGGGTAGTGTCATAAAGATTGAGATAAGAGAAGCTATATGTTAAGAATTAAAATGTGAGTTTTGGTTGATGGAGGTTGCCTTCTTAAGAAATGTGGTGTTGGGGGATGGTATTAAGGTGGACCTATGAAGATGGATGTGATTAGTAATTGGCCTAGACCATTGACCTCGTCGGATATTAGGAGCTTCTTGGGCTTAGCGGGTTACAATCAGAGGTTTGTGAATAAGTTTTCCTCTATTGCTTCCCCTATGACAAAGTTGACTCAAAAGTAAGCCAAATTTGTGTGGTCCGATGAACTTGAAAGGAGTTTCCAAACATTGAAAGATAAGCTTGTGTCCGCTCTTACATTGTCACTACAGGAAGGATTAAAGGGATTTTTTATGTATTGTGATGCTTTCCGGGTTTGACCTATGAAGAGGTTCCAATTCAGATCTTGGATAGGCAAGTGAAAAGATTGATAAACAAAGAGGTTGTTTCCATTAAGGTCCTTTGGAGGAATCAACAAGTTGAAAGTGCTACTTGGGAGGCCGAAGTGGACAGAAAAGCGATTACCTATTTCACTCCACTCAAGCCTAAGGTATTGATCTAAGTCCCCTATATGATCTCAACTCTTAAGTTCAGCCCTTATGTCATTGCATGTATTCATGTTTGAATTGACAAGTTCATGATGATTATACACTTATGATAAGATTTTTGAAATGATGTTTAAGTGCATTACTGCATCCTTATATAGGCTGAAATTGTCATGTTTACATCTCCCATATATATTTCTTTGACATTCGGGGACGAATGTTCCCAAGGGGGACATGTTGAAATGACCCCAAGAAGTGTCCAAAAATGTGCCTCAAAAGTGCTCAAAATCATAATTTCTTCATATCTCAAAATCTGTATGCGATATAAAAAATCTGACTTCATATTCTCGTTCAGGGGGCAAATTTAGTGGAAAATGGGTTTGACCCCGATTTAAGTGCAAGTAGTTATCAATTTCATTTTTCCAAGGTTGCAAATTCCAGTGAAGTTTGCATGCCCTTGGCATGACACCGCTAGGGCGCTCAGATGAAGAAAATCAATTTTTGTGATAGGTTCGCGACGCGGACCTATGTATTTTCTGCCCGGTTAATTTGTGCGGTTCAAGGCTTTAAGATTTTGGGCCTAAGTTTTCCTAAATGTAAAAATACCTATACTTAGCTATTTCACACCCTCATATCATTCTAAGCATTCCCCAATACTCATTCACACATTTAGAAAATATTTCACCTCCTAAATTCAAGTCTTAAACTCATCCGGATTCTAAGGCTCTCAATCAAACTTCAAGTCTCCATCTCCAGTCTTCATCAAATTTATCTTCAAAGCTAAGGTATGTGGGTTTCTTTCATGGGTTTCTTTCACCCATGATGCCCAAGCTCTCTTTTACTTAAAATTGCATGATTTAAAGTTGATTTATTCATGGGTCTTACTAATTATGAAATTCACTGCACACTATGTTGGGGTTTATGAAATTGTGACTGTTTTACTATATTTTGAGCTATGAATCTAAGATTTATTGTAAGGTTTGCTGAAGGGTTTTAATGTATATTGCTTGGGGGTGTTACCAAGTATCTATTGATTGTTTTACATTAAATTTTCTAGCATGATAACACTCTTGAATTGCATAGTTTTAAGCATAACGCACCCTCTAAGTGTTTGATTAAATATCCGATTATGGGTTCTTGAGGAATTGAAGGTCCAGTACATGTCTTATGAGTTGAATGGCTATATGATGATGAAATGAAGATGAAAAGGAATGTATGCATATAATGGTGAAAGGAGTGTGTGTGTGTGTGTGTATGTGTGTGTGTGTGTGTGTGTGTGTGTGTGTGTGTATTTTTTACATATAGTATTGGGGATGACCATACCTAGCTCGAGGTTATAGGCCCGGGTAACCTATTGAGGGGTTGGTACCTCAATCTCCTAGCTCAGGGGGCTGGTAGGGGTAACCTTGTAGGGGGTTGGCACCCATCAACCTTGATGAGGGGTTTTTACTTCATCAACCTTAATGAGGGGTTTGTACTTTGTCAACCTTGATGGGGGATTTGTACTCCATTAACCTCATGAAGGGGTTTGTACCTCATGCGCCTCTTTAAGGAGGTGGTAAGCCTTGGATTGCACTAAGAGTGGTCACTCGTTACACTTGTGTTATGATCTATATAAGCATTATTGTACTTCAAACATCATTCGTACATGCCATATTATTAATATGCTCTCTATTGCCGAAGTTTATGCATTTCGATTACGTTGCCTATCTCTTGTTGCATTGCATCCTACATATTTAGTACATTCATATGTACTAATACATACTCTATGCCTACATGATGCTTCCATGTAGGAACCGGAGCACTGATTGATCATCCTTCTCCTCCACGTGGCTAGTACGATTGTCTCTCAAGCTTGTGGTGAGTCTTCCACTCTGGGAAAGTTGCTTATGATCTCTTGCGATGTACTAAGTCTATCTTCATTTTAAGTTATGTATTGACTATGAGGGTGAGCCCGATTGCTTGTCATGCCCCCCGCTCTTATATATGTAGTAGAGGTGTTGTTGGACATATTATGTATCTATGCTTTAGGCCTTGGCTCTCTTGTTCTTGATGTCTATGATATAGAAGTGTTTTCCCTTAGCCCCGGTTGTCCAAATTTACTACTTCTTGTTGTATTCAAAATGCTTCCGTGATCAAGGATGTGTAATAATATGTTAAGAGGCTTGCTTGGGGTCCCCTCAGATTCCCATACATCGTGTCAAGTCTAGGCCTTAGGCTTCGATCGTGATAACATCTTCCTCATCAACCGGCATAGGAGGATTAATAGTGCTCTTGCCACCTCTAGTAGTAACCACCATACATTGCCGCTTTTTCTTAGGATTTTGCATTGTATTGCTAGGTAATGTACCATTTTTCAAGCTTATTTAACTAAGTTGACACTTGACCAAATTGTTGCTGAAGCTGTTTAATAGCCAGAGAATGAGACTCTATTTTGTGATTTATGCATGAAATATCCGATTTCATACCCCTTAGAGTTTGATCTTGTGTCTCAGCCTTCTTTAATAAGAGGTCAAACATCTCCTCAATTCTGGAATTGCCTGCACCCATTTAACGGTTGTGCATTGGCATATATGGATCATTTCTAAAGCCTTCTCTATGACCACAATCTGCATCTGCAACCCCGCTGCTATCATAGTAACCACGTCGGTTGTCTCTAAACGCTCCATCTCTACCATAGTTTAGACCTTGGTTTCCTAGACCTTGGCGCAAATAGTCCTGATTGAACTCTTGGGCATTGGTCCAGAAATGCCCCGTTTGATCATTTAGTAAACATGCATCCTCCTCATATATGGCCCCTCATACATGGGTGCACTTGGAGGTTGGTGAACCACTGCGTTCACTCTCTCTTGGTTCTATATGATCACCACATCCATGCTTGTGCGAAGTTGATCAAGTTGTTGCATAATCTCTTCATTAATTTTGGCTTGCTCTAAACCCACACTAACAACACATGAACTCTTCATGGAAGTTCTATCCTTTTATCCCCATGCACGATTCATCTTGATCACTTGCTCCATATGCATAACAATCCTTGCAAATGGTGATCCGAAAACATGCCCCCCATGATGGTGTTACTATTCTTATCAAGGGCATGGTAGAAGATCTCCACCAAGGCATCATTAACTATCTTTTGGTTAGGGTCTCTCCTCAGACATTTAGTAAACCGCTCCTAAGTAGTTCTTAAAATCACCAAGAAGTTGCTCAAAGTTGTTAATCTGGTCCTTCCATTTAAACTTCTTTGATCTAGAGAAGTACCTCTCCAAAAAGGACATCTGCGAATTTGCCTAACAAGTGATTGAACTCTGCGGGAGCTCAGATAGCCATAATGCAGCAGTGCCTATGAGAGACAATGGGAAGACACGAAGTCCTAGAGCATCCACAGATAGATTTTGTGTCCCCATCATACTCTTACAAACAAATGCCACATTATGCAAGTGTCTATGTGGATCCTTTGATGGTAAGCCCATAAATATCCCATGGTTCTATAGCATCTGAAGTAACCAACAAGAGACTATGAGCTTTGTATTTGCCAGTAGTGGTGGCAACACAATAACTCGCATCACATCCATAGCTATGGGGCTCAACCTGTACTAATTCCACTAGTAAGCATTGGCATTGAACTCGCGAGGTTTTCGAATGTCCTCCAAAGGAGGTGAGTTCTCATTCCTATCATCATCATTATCACCTCGATTCAAAGCTTCATTGGTCGTGTTGTTGGCATTTTCTTGGGTCATTCTTTTTGCAATTCATTGGATCTCTGGATCAAATAGAGTTAATGGATTGCCTTGACTCCTAGCGTTGGGTATACACTACTCGTATACCTTGCAAAGAAACAAAAACAAAAACAAAAGTAAAACTAAGGGAACTAAGGATTAAAACTCGAATTACAATTACTAGTTAATTCAAAAAAGTCTAGCCATATTTCCCGACAACAGAGCCAAAATCTTTGATGTCGCCCAAGTTACACCTCCTTTTAAGAGGATAAAGCAGTCGTTGTTAAGATATAAAACCTAATCAAGGTCAGGGTCGAACCCAAGGAAGTACGTAGACTCAAGAGAAATTCACCAATAAGCAATTCAAGTTGTTAACGAACTCAGTTCCCTGAAAGGGGGGGGGGGGTTTGCAATAATCAATAAGAAAGTAAACTAAATTAATTATCATGAGAGATAACCACTAATAGAGAGATACTAAGGTGTCATGTTCCCCATGATTCCCCAACTTAGTATCACCGAAAAACCCAATTCGTGTCTAGTGTATAGTAGGCAGGATGGTAATTTACTTTCACCAAGCCCTTTGGTCAAAGGTGAGAGACAAATTTCACTAGGGGTGTGTGCAATACAAACCATTACGTATAAGTCCCAGTCAAACTCACCTTGACCTAGTTTGGTAGATTAGACCAGAACACCTCATCGAATCCTGTTAATCAATCTAATTTCCTATTTATTACAGCCTTGATCCAGTCAATAACACTATGCGGGTTCTAATGTTGGGCACCACTAGAAAATATGCAAAATGAAGAGAATTGATTAATACATGCATATACCCATTCCAAGAATTGCAAATTACCCAGATTTACTAAGTTAATTCTTCATGGTTCCCACAACCCTAGTTGTTGATTTAGCTACTCATGCTTTGGGTAGATGAAGAAATTATGATTTGAGAAAATATAATTAAACACTTAATCAATCGTATTAAGATCAAGAAAATCCAAGAAGAATGATAATCACAAGCTTCAAGATCAAATTTACCCACAAGTGTTTTCTCAAATATCTTCTCTCCCAAGTATTGAGTTCTCAAGTACAAACCCTAAAAGTACTGAATAATGACGTTCCCCCTTGTACAATAACCTAAAAGTACTATTTATAGTTATTACAACTAAGTCTTAAAAAATAGAAAAACTTGTCGGAGGACTCCAAGAAAGGTCTCTACAACTCATAATGTGATTTATAAATCATAGTCGGGGTATCTTATTCAGCTTTTGGGATTTTAGACTGCTTTTCTACGAGTTCATTTTTACGAGTAATAGACTAATTCATGATTTGTATTGCTCTCTCGTAGGCTTCAACTGCATGACCTTATCCTTCGTTGAAAACCTTTACTAATCTCGTCTCTACGACTTGTAGAATGCTCTACGACTCGTATAGAGGTCTCGTAGCTGAACTTTAGAAATCATCCTTCACTGAAATTTGTCACGATACCTCCTCTACGACTCGTAGAATGCTCTACAATCTGTAGAGGGTCTTGTAAATCAACAAAAACCATAAATCTTCTGCAATTTTTCCCAAGTCATAACCAACTTGTAATCTTGTTAAACAAAACACAAAAACACATAAAACCCAAATATATCGCATTGAGAAAACATAAATCCTACGTTTTAAGCATCAAAAGTGTTGTATTTTGACAACACATCAACATGTGAAACTTATGAACTTGGGGCTCCGATACCAAATTGTCAAGACCGGATATCCAGGTGTGATGGCATTCACCTAACCCACAAAGGCAAATAAGCCCAAAACCAGAATAACTCAACATAATAATAAAAACGCAAGATAAACAGTCTGATAAGATAGCTAAGCATAAGAAATCAAAAGTTACAACCATCCCAGACCTGGTATCACATATACAAGCCTCTGAATATTGAGTATTCAATAAAATACAAGTCTTAGTGCCTAGTTCTCAAATAGAATGACATATAAAATGGAATCCTCGGTCTTGCTGAAGATATAAGTACTTACCTCAATGATGATGCAGAAGCTCGATCTGTAAGTCAAAATCCTAGCAAAAAAGATCGAGCTTACAACCTACAAATTGGTGCAAGGGGTGAGAACCAAACACATGGTACTCAAAAAATGGATACTTACCTAAAGTAAAGCAATAAAGAAGTACTCCTGATATCCTAATCACATACTGCCGAACTACATACCTGTACTCAGGAAAGTCCAACAACAACATAATATACCAATAACATGAATATTAACTTATCACATAGCGCTATATCTCAAAGTATCCAACTGAATATACAGGGTCAAATGGTACGGTGTTCAATATCTTAAGCAAATCACATAAGAATACCACAAAAGAAATGATATGAAATAGATTGAATGCCATGAGATATAAATAATATGATAAAATGTGAAATAATTGTGATGCATGTTTGTCCTATAATACATATCCGCTGGTCATAACTGTGTCAGAACGGAACTGATGAGGCCCACATATAGACTTTGTATCTATGAACATTTTATGCAATGACCTCAGCCAATGCTTACCTATTCGGAAGCAACCTCGGACATTATCAACTAGCATATTACTATGGCTCTCCGACAGATACCTTGGCTAATCATCGACTCGTAGAGATTTCGGCCACCAACCCATTTGTTACACACTCTTAATTTCATCACAGTTCAAATTTCATCAAGTTTTTGATAGTAGCATCACAGTTTCAATGTCATCACAGTTTTAATATTATCAAGTTCTCAATATCATCATAGTTTCAATCTCATTCACATTTCAACATAAGTACCATCTCAGTATCAATATCAAATAATCCACAAGATCACATGTATCACAATTCCATAATTAACTCACAACTCAAGATTTGACAACATGAATAAGTACTAAATCCTAAATCCCGTGATCAAAGCCTATGAATATACAATCTCTACACCAAAACACTCAATTCCACACATATAGGAGCATATAAAGTTCAATCACACTTAGCAAAAGGTTAGAAGTCCACTTACCTTAGAAAAAGTTTTGAATCAACTCAAATCCATGACCTTTCCCCTTCTACGATAATTCAAATCACCACAATCTATTAAAATATAGCATCACAATCATATAACAAATCTAATGACACAAAATAATTCAATTTGGGTGAAAAGAGCAAATTGGTCAAAAATCCCATGCCAAAGAAGTAACCAGGATCTGAAAATTAATATTAGTAAATATTCTCCAAGTAATAAGGAATTCAATGGTAAAAATCATTTTGAAAATGGAGTTAAAATGAGGTAGAAATCATCAGTTTAGCATTAGGAATCAATATCCAAAAAATCCCCTATTTCTACAATTAAAAACCCAAAATAATAAGTTCAAAACACAAGTTAATCAATGAAAATTAGAGAAATAGGTTAGAAAATAGTTATCCAATAGATTTTCCTTGAAAAACCTTGAAGAATCTCCCAAATGAATCTTGAAATATTAAAGATGGTGGAAAAACACTAAACCTGCACTTAAAAGTCATTCACTGTTCAGGTACGTTTAACTCTCCCTAAACGCGGTAGCCAAGAAACTCAATGCTTCATGAACGCAGAAGCCAGGGAAATCAATGCTCTGCAAATATAGAGTAGACACAAAAAGTACTCAATGAGTGTGAGCCCCGGCCTCGCGAACGCAAAGGTCAAGGAGTACTACATAACGCAAACACAGAGGGAACCTCACGAATGCAAATGTCATACCCCGAGAGGGTACCATTAGCATGGCCGGCACTTAGAGACTATCGCTATTTCCCAAATGAATCATTTAGCATCGTCACATTCATCTAATCATTATTTAACATACAAAGAAAGACTAAAAAAGATAATAGGTGGACAATCTCAACATATAAAGGCCATAGATCAACAATCAAGCTTTTATTCTCTGAAATAGAATAGTTTCAAGAGAGAACAGTCACGAGATAAAGATCTCAATATCAACTCATCACTATCTAGTCTATGAAGCCTCTAACTCTACTATCTAGATAGTGCTAATGACAGGCCATATTTACCTCAAACAAAAGAACATAAAATGGTAATCACAAGCTAGATGATAGAAATATGAAAATTCTCCGAAAGTAAGGAGGTTTCACCAATCAGCTAAATGCGAATAGATCCTCAACGATGCAACTTTTGATGATCCCTAATACATGTCTTTACATTATAAAATGATGTAGTTCAAATGGACGCCAATGTATGGAATATACGAGTACGTAAAATGGCTGAATGAAATATGCATCAAGGTAGAATACTATTAACTCAGATAACTCAAATGAAGAGATAAAGAACTCAATTAGGATGTCAAGTGTCTATCTAAAGCAAGAATAAAGAGTGGATAATCACCAATCATAGACAATCCAATCATTTCAATCAATCCAATCCAATCAGAGTACTATCAGTATGGAACTTTTATGGGAGTTTTTTTTATCTGAAAATAATTACTTATGAGCCAGTGATTGTACAACGATCCCATTGATGTTTCCTCAACTGTTCAATACCTTGCCAGGGTAAGAACAAATTTAAGGCTGGGACCATGGTCATCTATCTCCGATTTGCCGGCCGATAAGATCTCTAAGATTGACCAGCTAGCTAGGTCAGTTTGGCTATTCTTTTCTATTGAAAAGAAGTTAGTTGTCTGAGCCAGTCACTTTCTTCTAGGCTCCGCTAGATGACACAACATTTTCGTTCAAATATATATAGGCCGACGTACTTGTGATGCTTCCCAAGATTGAACGAGATTAAAACTGGGGAAATGGTTGAATTTGCCAATGGTGTGAAAGGAATAGCCTTGAATCTAGAGAATGAGAATGTAGGGATTGTTGTATTTGGTAGTTATACTGCTATTAAAGAAGGAGATCTTGTCAAGCGCACTAGATCTATTATTGATGTTCCTGCGGGAAGGGCTACAATCCATAATGGATCTAGACAATTAATTGATCAAGTCCTATTATTTTAGGATAATAATATGGGGACATGTCCGACTATAACAGACTTACTCCTAAACTTAGGATCTTGTCCAACTTTAACACACTTAGTCTACTCCTACGCTTGGCGACATAGTTATTGAGGTAGAGTGAGACTTACTCTCTCTCAATTCGATGCTCGATACTCCTCCCAAGACACCATGCTCATAAATAATCAATCTCAATTATTCCAATCAATGAGTCTCATAGGGACTCTTATCAATCCATCAATTTCATTGCAGTCAAGCCTTTCGGCCTATCAACCTTCTAATTAATTCTCAATCACATCTCTCAACAATTTAACCAAATAATCCCATCGTCCTTTCAAGAGTGAATTAGAAAATCACATCAGAAGACTTTTAATCTCGACTAATATTTTGAGTTCAATTAGGAATACGTAGGGCCATAAAGTTCTATCAACCTATAATTACGCTCATATCACAATCACAATCAATATTATCAAATAAGTCTCTAGACTCAATCCCTAGGTTCATTCATGCATTCTTACAAAGTATTATGTAGGGTTTGTGAAGCAACTCATGTAAAAGTATTCATTCAGTAAATCAAGTTTATGATGATCATAAATATATAAAAATACATAGGATCTGTATAATTTTGCAAGAAAACATACATAAAGAATCAATATGTTCATCTATCAATCTATGTTAACTCGAGGGCACATGGAAGAACAATTCCATGCTTTAGGCTATCCTTACATACCTGGTACGAAGTTTGACAAACAATTCCCAAGGGTTTTTCCTAAAATAGCTTGAATCCCTTGCTCTCCCCTCTTCTTCTTCTTAGCCCTAGTTTCTCAATTAGTACGTAGTATGGACTTAGAAATGAGTTTTGAATTTCTTTTTATGTCAAAAATAACCTATATTTGTTGTGGATTAAGTCTAGGAGAGGTCAAAAAAAAGTCTAGAATGCCCCTCGAATGATTTAAAATTTGAACTTCGATGGACCAGGTTTGCAACGCGGACCTGTCCCGTATCCACTCATTTTTTTCAAAAATTTTCTGATCAATTTTCCAGTCCCTTAGAAAATATTAGATCCCAGTTAAGTGCTAATCTGTGACAAGACCATGATGTAAACATGTTGTGCACTTTTTTGGAATCACATTTTTGCCTCGAAAAATTATCTTTTGATCCAGTTTCTCTAAAAATTCAACCTCAAGCATTTTTCCACATAATATTTTCTGTTGATCGCATTTTCGGCCTCGAATTTGCCAAAATTAGTTGGGGGAAGACGCTTTATGCAAGCGTCTCTCATCTATAGGTATTTTGATAATTTTATTGGGTGTAACATTATCCCCCCATTTGGATCATGCTTCTTCAAATGATGGGCAACTAAGGGTGAACTTATAGCATGAATCAAACACTCAAGACTTTAAACGAATCAAAATCAACCAATCCCCATCATACTTATCGACCATTCTGGATAGTAACAAATCACTTAGAATAAACAAATTGGTTTATATGAAGAGTAGAGATATTCCTCAAGACAATCTCAGTATTGGGCACGAATGGAAGATCAAAACTTGATTAATTCGAATCATTTGAATATCTCGACAATCAGTTATTTGAACTTGAAAAGGAAGTCATCAACTATAATCGATCGAGAAAGGAACCATCATGATATATAAGGCTCTGTAGATAAGTCCCAAGCTTGGCACCTCATCTTCACTACACCCTTTTTCATGGCACGACACTTCATCAATTCAAGCTAATAGCTCCCATTCAAATCTATGCCTAACCACATCCTTTTCTCAAAGATCTATTCCTTCCATGATCATATTTATATAAAGATAATCCTCAACACTCAACCTATATACTTCCACAGAGACATTCATTAAAAGCTCACTAGTCCTCTCCACTACTTCACTACTCTTACCCGAAACCCTTACCACAAAGTCTCAATAGTCTATCACCATTACTAGTATAATAACCACCACGCATTCAAGCCTATTACTCTGACCGTTTCACTATATCTAAGAATTATCAAGCGTACTTAGACTTCTGCCTCTACCACTGAATATGCTCTCACTCAAAGACACACTAATATATTCCTACCTAGAGATATCTAATTTACTCTTACCTATCTATTTCACGTTATAAGGCCTCATTACTCCCCTATTCCCTATCTCTAACCATATATGGCATGAGTACAACACCACTATCACAATAAGGATACATTCACTCCTCCTTATCTACCCTCTCTCTTAGTCTAATACTATTAACTTCCCTATCTAGACTTGAAGGAACTCATCATCTCCCTCGTTGGTGAAACCCAAAAATACTACCTCTCCACACAAGAATAAGCACGATCATACATCTGAATCTTTATACTTTAAATCCTACTACAAACAGTGGCATAACAAGCCTAAGGCCATTCCATGCTTAAAATGACATCAGAATCATTTAAATTCAACTCAAGCAGATCCGCGGTGATACCTCTATGGTAGACGGGAATGGTATAATCACTATCCTCTCCCTTAATGAGGATAAACTCATCAATAAGGGGAGGGTCACAAATATGTGGCACCAAAATCTGACACATCATAGCTATCATAGAGCAGGAATCAAAATATACTAGTAATATCATTTGGTGAGTTCTCCTGATCTTACTAACTTTTCATGGTATACAATTGATTTGTGCCTAAAGTAGTACCCCTCTAATCCTCTCTAACTGGTGGTGCTGGCACATATGATTGGGCTTTGTTAGACCATATTGCACAGTCCCTCTTAAGGTGACCTATTTGGCCACACTGATAACATATAGTAATCCCTCTACGATATTTTCCTAAGTGAAGCATGCCACATATGCCATAAGGTAATTTAGGAACCTCAGGCCACACCAGCATGTGACTCAGATCCCTGTACTCTAAAGTTATGAGACCCCTGTCCATTCCCATGTGCGGGAAAACTAGTAGATGAAACCCTGTTTGAAAGAGGCTCCCATTCACATTCTCTCTCTTACCAACCTCATGGTTAGACATCTTTGCTTTCTTATTTCTGTACTTTTTCCTGTCTTGCTGCTACTCCTCATTAGCTTGCTATACATATCGTCAATTTTCCGATATCCATATCATTCACAAGCATAGCTCTACTCCCATCCTTTATCAATCCCTTGTTCAGCCCATCGATATACAAACCCATTCGCCCCCTCATGTTTGCAACCATATATGTAGCATAATGAGACAACTGAGAAAATTTAAGACCATATTCCTACACAGTCATGGAGCCCTATTTTATATTTTAGAACCCTCTTGCCTTGTCCTCCCTCAGCTTTCTTGGAAAGAAGCTACCTAAGAAGGCTTTCTCAAATATTGCCCAAGTCAGAACTGGAGCACCCTCTCCTCTACCCTTCAACCACTAACCAAACCATATTTTGGCAACACTTTTGAGCTAATAGATAGCCAACTAAACTCTATCAATATAAGCCACTTCCATCACCTGAAACACTTTCTGAGGTCATCAATGTAGTTTTCTAGATCCTCATTAGGTGTAGACCTTACGAATTCAGGAGGGTTCATTCTCAGTAACTCTTGAACTCTAGATGTATCTCGTGCATCCTTTCTACCCACTCCTTGTCTTGCAGCAGTTGTTGCCACAGACTGGGCTAAGTTTTGAATAGCCTGGTGAAACTCACATTCAAGATTTCCACTTGTAGTGGCTATTTAGGGATGACTAGGCCTACGGGTTCATCTTGATTCTAGGGATTAGGTTAGTTAGCATTCTGTCTAGATGGACGTCCTCTTCCTCTAACAACTCTTTTTAGTGGCATGATCATAATTTTGCAACTATGTAAAGCACGAATTAGAAGAGGGCCTTCAAAAAGTTTTACTCTATCGCACGAATAAGAATATGAAAGAAGTGTAACCTTTCCTAATGTCCTATAGCCACTTACTTATAAAATGTGGTGCATAACACACCCATAAAATATACTATACTAGACACGGATTCATAGAATCCCTAGGAGACTTGAACTCTGTGCTCTGATACCAAGTTTATCACGCACCAAGATGGTACCATTGGCATGGCCGGCACTCAGAGACTATTGCTAGTCCCCAAGAGAACCATATGACTTCATCACATTCATTTAATTTGTTATGACCCAAGCCTGGGGCCTAGACGTGACACCGCGAATGGAAACCCGAAAGAACCCCAAACAAGCCTCTTAACTTATCAATACACATCATTGGTCATGGAAGCATATAAAAGACATAAAAAGTAAGAATAAAGGGCAATGGGACTAACGGAAAAACTTGCATAACATCATAATCAAGAGACGGTCAAAGCTCATATCATAGATACACAACATGTCCAACAAACACCTCTAATACATAGATAAGAGCGGGGGACAAGACAAAGAAATCAGGCTCACCCGCACAGTCAAAATAGAACATAAAGAAGAATGTCTCAATACATAATAAAAGTAAAATAGACTAAGGTCCCCAAAGTAGAGGACTCACCAACAAGCTTGAGTAGTACCGATCTAGCAACATGGAGGAGGAGGATTATCAACTTGGACTCCGGGTTTCTGCATGGTGATATTATGTAGGCAAGAGTATGCATTAGTACATTTGAATGTACTAAGTATGCAAGATGCAATGCAACAAAAGATAGGCATCATAATCGAAATGCATAACAATAGGCAATAGGCCTAATATAACAATATGGCATGTATGATCAATGCATAAGTAAAAATGGTTAAGAAACTTATGCTCATATAGGATATCATATCTGTAGAAGAGACCAAGCTAGCTTTCCAAGGTACAAACCCCTTGGTAGGTTGGTGATGATGCCACCCCATCACTTAGGTTGTGAGGTACAAATCCCTCACTAGGTTGATGAGTACAAATCACCATCTAGTTTGATGATGATGCCACCCCATCACCCTGATGGTGAAGTACAAAGCCCTCACTAGGTTGATGAGTACGAACCCCCATCTAGGTTATTCGACTCTTAGTCCCCCTGGATTGGGCATAGTCTAATGCATCACTTTATATAGGATGTATCATATACATAAGATCATTTCATAATCATAATATCGTTCATATCATATCTTATACTTTGAACCTTCAATTCCTCAAGAAACCATAGCCGATCATTTTATCAAACACTTATCTGGTGTGTAATGGGGGTACAAGACCATGCAATTTAGAGATGAAATCATGCAAGAAAATCCATTGTAAAACCATCAATCATCACACTTTAAATACGCTCAAGCAATATACATCAAAACCCCTAATGTAATATTCCAATAGATCCACGATTTATAGCTCAAAACATAGCAAAACAGTTACAAATTTACATAGCTTTAACATAGTTCAAAGACATGCTCATACTAGTAATCCATTTATAGATACAACTTTAAATCATGCAAATTAAGGAAAAAGGAGATTAGGGAACCATGGGTGGAAGGACCTAATAGTTGAAGCCCACATACCTTAGCATTGGAGAAACTCTTGGTGAAGATTGAAAATGGAGGCTTGAAGCTTGACGGAAATCCTTAGATCCGGAAGAGGTTTGTGACTTGAATTTAGGAGTGAAAAATATGGCTAAGTGTTGGAGTGAGTATTGGGGATGTTTAGGATGGTATGAAGGTGAAATATGACTAAGTATAGGTTAAAACAAAATTGGGAATAATTAGGACCAAGACTTAAAAGTCTTGGACTGAACTAAAAAAACACAATCCCAATATAGCGACGCGAAATGTTCATAATTGCTAATCGTTCGCTCTTAAATAGAGGTTAGACCCTCTCCCCCCTAATTGCGACCACTTGAACAAGAATATGAACTTGGATTTTCTATATGACACATGTATTTTGAGATAAATGGAATTTAAAATTCTGAGCATTTCGAGGCACACTTTTTGGGGTCGTTTCAATATCTTCCCCTTGGGAACATTCTTCCTCGAATGTAAAAGAGATATACAAGACAAGAGTGATCATAAACAAATCATTCTCAACAAGAATGTAACATTACATTTAAAACACCATTTTCAAAATCTCAACATAAGTGTAAAATATCATAAGTTTGCCAACTTAAATATGAATGTATATGAATGACATAAGGGCTGAAATATAAGACATGTAATCATATAGGGGACTTAGAATTTGTACCATATTCTTGAGTAGAGTGGAAAAGATAAGGATACCTCTTTTGCATGTCCGCTTTGGCCTCCAGTGTAGCACTTTCAACTTGTTGGTTCCTCCAAAGGACCTTAAAGGTTGCCACCTCCTTGTTCCTCAATCTCTTCACTTGCCTATCCAAATTTTGAGCTGGAATCTCCTCATAAGTCATGTTATCCTCAACAACACCCACAACATCAAGAGGCACAGTAACATTAGGATCACAACACATTTTCTCAACATAGAAACATGGAAAACTGGATGAACATAATTCATTTCACTAGGCAACTTCAACTCATAAGCTACCTTGCCAACCCTCTTTATTACCTCATAGGGGCCAACTTATCTTGGACCCAACTTGTCCTTTTTATCAAAATAGACCACATCTTTCATGGGAGAAACTTTCAAATAGGCCCAATCACCCACTTTTAATTCATGGTCTCTTCTTCTTACATTGGCATAGGATTTTTGATGACTTTGGGCTGTTTTTAACCTTTCCCTAATCATACTTATCTTCAAAAGAGCCTCCATAACCAGATCTGGTCCCAACAATGTTACCTCACCAACCTCAAACCAACCAACCGGTGACCTATAATGTCTCCCATAAAGAGCCTCCAAAGGAGCTATACCGATGCTAGAGTGATAGCTATTTTTGTAGGCAAACTCAGTCAATGGAGGATGATCATCCCAACTACCCTTAAGTGCCAAGACATAAGACCTAAGCATATCCTCAAGTGTTTAAATGGTTCTTTCGGCTTGGCCATCCGTTTAAGGGTGAAGGTCGTACTAAGGTGAACTTTTGTACCAAGACCCCTTTGAAAAGACCTGCAAAAGTTTAAAGTAAATTGTGCCCCACTATCCAATATGATGGACAAAGGAACCCTATGTAACCTTACCAAATCATGATTCTATAACCTTTCATAATCTTCAGCCCCATATATGGTCTTAACTGGTCGAAAATGAGATGATTTCTTCATCCTATCAACGAAAATCTAAATGGAATCAAAACCTTTCATATTCTTGGGCAACCCAACCACAAAATCCATATTAATCACCTCCCACTTCCAAGTAGGAATCTCTTTGTCCTGGGTTGGGCCACCTGGCCTATGATGTTTGTCTTTGACTTGTTGACAACTATGGCAATTGGAAACAAATTTGGCAATGTCCCTCTTCATGCCTCCCCACCAATACACGTCCATCAAATCTCTATATATTTTGGTGGAACTGGGGTAGATAAAATAAGGAGAATTATGGGCCTCATCAAGGACCTTCTACCTCAAACCATCAATTCAAGACACATACAAACTACTTTGGTATCTAAGGGAACTATCTACCCCTTGGGAGAAAACCTCCACTTTGCCCTCTTTTACCAAAGCCTTCAGTTCAAGCAAGGAGAAGTCAAGATCTTGTTTTGCTATTACCTCATCAATCAATGAAGACTTAGAACCATCATCAACAACAACCCCACCATTACCAACCTCCTCCAATCTAACCCCCAACCTAGCCAACCGATGGACCTCCTCCCTAGCCACCTCTTTACCACACCCATCAATGTGAGCTAGGCTACCCATAGATACCCTACTCAAAGCATCCGCCACAACATTTGCCTTACCGGGATAGTAATGCACACTCATATCATATTCTTTAAGAAGTTCTAACCATCTTCTTTACCTCAAATTGAGATATTTTTGAGTGAAAACATATTGGAGGATCTTATGATCGGTGAATATATCCACATGCACCCCATACAAATAATGACGCCAAATAGTTAATGCAAACACAATGGTGGATAACTCTAGATCATAGGTAGCGTAGTTCTTTTCATGTACCTTGAGTTGTCTAGAAGCATAAGCTATGACCTTACCATTTTGCATCAACACAAAACCTAAAACCAACTCAGGAAGCATCACAATACATCACAAATCCCTCAAGCCCATCCGTTAGTGGTAATATAGGAGCAGACACAAGCTTGTCCTTCAATGTTTGGAAGCTCCTCTTACACTCAGTGATCCATACAAACTTAGCCTTCTTTTGAGTCAATTTTGTCATAGGGGAAGCAATGGAGGAGAACCCATTCACAAACCTTCTATAGTAACTCGCAAGGCATAAGAAACTCCTAATATTCGATGGGGTCAATGGTCTAGGCCAATTTCTAATCACATCAGTCTTCTGCGGATCCACCTTAATACTATCCCCCGCCACTACATGCCCCAACAATGCAACCTCTTTCAATCAAAATTTACAATTTTCATACTTGGAATACAATTTCTCTTCCCTCAATCTTTGAAACACCACCCTCAAATGACCCATATGCTCCTCCCTAGTATGTGAATAAATCAATATATCATCAATGAAGACCAAAACAAAGGAATCAAGTTAGGGTTTGAAGACCCTATTCATTAGGTCCATGAGGATGGTCGGTGCATTGGTCAACCCAAATGATATCATAACAAACTCATAATGCCCCTATCTACTTTGGAAGGCCGTCTTGGGAATATCACACTCCCTCACCCTCACTTGATGATACTCAAACCGAAGGTCAATCTTAGAGAAAAAGCTAGCCCCTTGCAATTGGTCAAACAAATCATCAATCCTTGGAAGAGGATACCTTTTCTTTATAGTGACCTTATTGAGTTGCCGGTAGTCAATGCACATTCTAAGTGACCCATGCTTCTTCTTTACAAACAACACTTGAGCACCCCAAGGTGATTGGCTAGGTCTAATAGATCCCTTTTCCAACAAGTCCCTCAATTGTTCCTTTAACTCCTTCCACTCTACCAGGCCCATATGATAAGGGGGAATAGAAATGGGTTAAGTATCCATAAGGAGATCTATGCCAAAATCTATCTCTCTTTCGAGAGGAACACCGGGAAGGTCATTTTGGAAGACATCAAGAAACTCATTTACATCCAGAACCGACTCTATAGAAGGGACTTAGAACTCTACATCTTTAACCCTCACAAGATGATAAAGACACCCTTAGAGATCAACTTATAGGCTTTAATGTTAGAGATTAAGCTACCCTTGACCACCACATCTTGACTTTTACACTAAAGTATGGGTTCATTTGGAAATTGGAATTTAACCCTACGGGTCCAACAATCAATAGAAGCATAGTCGGCATGCAACCAATCTATCCCATGAATGACATCAAAATCGACTATATCTAACTCAGCAAGATAACAAGGCAACACTTTATGCAAGATGCAAATAGGACAACTTCTATAAACCTTCCTATCAACAATAGATGCATCAATAGGATAGATATTTCATATGACTCTTGCAATAACTCGGGGTCAACATGGTACTTTTTCGCAACAAAAGGGGTAACAAAGGAAAGAGTGGCACCTGGATCAGTTAAAGCATATACATCAAAGTCAAAGATTTTCAACATACATGTAACAACGTCAGGAACCTCGCCAACCCCTTTCCTTCCATATAGAGCATAAAATTGATTGTGCCTTAGTGCATCACCTTGAAGACCACCTTTACCTAATGGGACCACATTTGTACTGCAGACCTTGCCACAGTTTCTTAGACAATCCACCTTTTTGTGACTAAGCTCCCGACAATCAAAGCATGCATTAGAACCCTTTAAACATGGGCCCCTTTGACTCTTTCCATGATTAGGACACAGATCAATGGGAGCCACACCACCAACACCTTGAGGCCTAGGAAAGTCTTTGGCAAGCCCCATATTAGCAGCATAAGAAGACCCTTGGCCGTCATGGAACCAACTATCCCTTTGGAGCTTACCCTTAAAATAGTCCCTCTTGGCCTCATGGATCATTCTCTTCCTCAGCTTGTCTTCCTCTATTTGCTCGGCATATGTCATTAACCGAGACAAGTCCATATCACTAATTAGCATGACGGACTGACATTCTTAACTCACCAAGTAGGAGACCCCCATCACGAACTTATTCATCCTAGATCTAGAATCAGCCACCAAATAAGGAGCATACTTTGAAAGTTGATTGAACTTGAGGGCATACTCCCTCACACTCATAAAACCTTGTTTCAAGTTCATAAACTCTACTAACGTAGCCTCGCTGATCTCTAGAGGGAAGAACTGATTAAGGAAAGCTAATTTGAGCTCCTCCCAAAGCACCACATTACCATTTCCCTTCTCCCCTTTCCATTGGTCATACCATATTTGGACTACCCCTTTTAGTTGGTACACCACCAGCTCCGCCATTTCATTTGGTCCAATATCCATGATATTCAAGATCTTGTAGACCTCATAAATGAAGTCTTGTGGATCTTTATCCACCTTTGACCCATAGAACACCAGAGATTCATCTTTATGAAGTCCCTTACCCTAGCTCCTGGGGTAGTAGCATGAGGGGCTTGGGCTCCTTGATTGACTTGATTGGCCACAACTTGGGCAAGCATAGTGAGAGCATCCCGGAGCTCACAATTGGTATGTTGCTCATCGGGAGTTTGTGCCCTTCTTCCTCCAGTGTTCGACATGATTTAGCATAGGAAAAAACAATCATTTGGGTGAAAACTTATCACAACTCTATAGCACGACATAGAACATCAAGAAGGGAAACATTTCCTAAAACGTCTCATAGTCTCCTATTCATAGTCATGGCGCACTTCACAACCATGACTAGGACTCTAATCGACGTGGCGTGTTAGACTCCGATTATCTATTAACGTAGTGATATGATACCAAGTTGGTCACAACCCAAGACTAGGACCTAGACATGATACGATGAATGGGGAACCTAAAGGAACCCCAAACAAGCCTCTTAACTTATCATTACACATCATTGGTCACGGAAGCATATAAAAGACATAAAGAGTAAGAATAAGGGGTAATAGGAATAAGGGAAAAGATTGCATAGCATCATAATCAAGAGACAAGGAGTCAAAGCTCATATTGTAGATACATAGCATGTCTAACAAACACCTCTAATACATAGATAAGCGGGGGCGAAGACAAAACAACCTAGCTCACTCTCGTAGCCAAAATAGAACATAAGGAAGGATATCTTAATACATAATAAGAGCAACACAGACTAAGGTCCCCGAAGTGTAGAACTCACCAGCAAGCTTGAGTAGTACCGTTATAGCCACGTGGAGGAGAGAATGATCAACTTGGACTCCGGTTCCTACATGGTGATATCATGTAGGCAAGAGTATGCGTTAGTACATTTGTATGTACTAAGTATGTAGGATGCAATGCAACAAAAGATAGGCATCATAGTTGAAATGCATAACAATAGCCAATAGGCATAATAAACAATATGAATGTATGATCAATGCATAAGTAAAACATGCTTAAGTAACTCATAGGATATCATATGTGTAGAAGAGACCAAATAGCTTTCTAAGGTACAAACCCCTCGGAAGGTTGGTGATGATGCCCCCCTATCACTTCGGCGGTGAGGTATAAACCCCTTACTAGGTTCATAAGTACAAACCCCCATCTAGGTTGATGATGATACTACCCTAAAACCCTGGTGGTGAAGTACAAACCCTCACCAGGTTGATGAGTACTAACGCCTTTCTAGGTTATCCGGACTCTTAGTCTCCCCGGATTGGGCATGGTCTAATGCAACACTTTATATAGGATTTATCATAAACATAAGCTCATTTCATCATCATAACATTACTTTATATCATATCTCATACTTTGGCCTTCAATTCCTCAAGAAACCATAGCCGGACATTTTGTCAAACACTTGGCGGGTGAGTAATGGAGGTACAAGACCATGCAATTTAGAGATGAAATCATGGAAGAAAATCCATTGTAAAACCATCAATCATTACCTTACAATACCTCAAGCAATATACATCAAAATCCCTCATCAAATCTTATAATAGATCCAAGATTTATAACTCAAAATAGAGCAAACCAATCACAACTTTACACAGCTTTAACATAGTTCATAGACATGTTCATACTAGTAACCCATTTATAGAATCATCTTTAATTCATTCAAATTGAGTAAAAAGGAGATTAGGGCATCATGGGTGGAAGGCCCTAATGGTTGAAACCTACATACCTTAGCTTTATAGAAACTCTTGGTGAAGATTGAAAATGGAGGCTTGAAGCTTGAAGGAAATCCTTAGATACGGAAGAGGTTTGAGACTTGAATTTAGGAGTGAAAAATATTGATAAGTGTTGGCGTGAGTATTGGGGGATGTTTAGAATGGTACAAAGGTGAAATATGACTAAGTATAGGTAAAAACATGTTTGAGAATACTTAGGTCCAAGACTTAAAAGTCTTGGGCCTAACTGAAAAAAAGTCCCAAAATAACATTGGTGTGCGACGCAGAATGCTCACTTAATTTGCACTTTGGAATTTCATAATTGCTAAACTTTCGCTTCAATTACGGTTAGACCCCTAGCCCCTAAATTTGACCCCTAAACAAGAATATGAAGTCGGATTTTCGATATCTCACATAGATTTTGAGACATATAGAATTTAAAATTCTAGGCATTCTTAGGCATATTTTCGGGCACTTTTTGGGGTCGTTTCACAATCAGTGTTTAACATAACAACAAAAGACAAAAAAAGAAAAATAATAAGTACATAATCTCAATATATAAAGGTCATAGGACAATAATAAAACTTTTATTCTCTAACATAGATATAATTTAAAAGGAAAACAGTCAAGAGATAAAGATCTCAACATCAACTCATCACTATCTAGTCTATGAAGCCTCTAAATCTACTATCTAGATGGTGCCAATGGTAGGCCATGACTACCTCAACCAAAAGAAGATAAAGTGCTAAACTCATGCTAGCTGATAAGAATATGGAAATCCTACGAAAGCAAGGAGATCTCATTAATAATCTGAATGCGAATAGATTCTCAACAATGTACCTGTTAATGATCCCTAATATCTGTCTCTGCATCATAGAAAGATGCAGTCCAAATGGATATTAGTGTATGTAATGTACGAACATGTAAAATATATGAATGAAATATGCATCAAAGTAGAATACTATCAACTTATATAAATCAAGAGACAATGAACTCAATCAGGATGTCAAATTTCTATCTGAACTAAGAATAAAGAGTAGACAATGACCAATCATAGTCAATCCAACAATTCCAATCAATCAAATCCGATCCAATCAGAGTACTATTAGTATGAAACTTTTATGAGAGTTTCTCTTATATGACAATAATCACTTATGAGCCAGTGACTGTACAACAATCTCGTTGATGTTGCCATAACCATTCAATAACTTGCCGGGGTAAGAACTAATCAAATGGGGACATGTTCATGTTTAACAGACTTAGTCCTTCAAATGGGAACTTGTCCGACTTTCATGGACTTAGTCCACTCCTACACTTAGCGATATAGTTATTGAGTTCTAGCAGGACTTACTCTCACTCAATTCAGTACTCGATACTCCTCCCAAGACTTGATGCTCATAGACAATCAATGTCAATTAATCCAATCAATGAGTCTTGTAAGGACTCTTATCAATCCATCAATTTCACCATAATCAAGCCTTTGGGCCTATCAACCATCTAATCAATTCTCAATTGCATCTCTCAATAATTTAACTAGGCAATCCGATCAACTTTTCAAGAGTGAATTACACAATCGCGTAGGAGGACTTTCAATCTAGGCCAATCTTTAGAGTTCAATTAAGAATACTCATAAGACCACTAATTTCTATCAACCTATTATCATGCTCACATCACAATCACAATTAACATTATCAAATCAAGGCTTTAGACTCATTCCCTAAGTTCATTCATGCATTCTTTACAAAGTAGTATGTGGAGTTTGTGAAATAACTAATGTAAAGGCATTTATTCAATAAATTATGTTTATGATGATCATCAACATGTGGAAATATTTACGATATGTATAACTTTGGAAGAAAACATTCAAGAAAACATGCATAAATACACAATATGTTCATCTATCAACCTATCTCAATCAAGGAACACATGGACGAACAATTATATGAATTAGGTTAGCCTTACATAACTGGTACAAAGTTTGATAATCAATTCCCAAGGGTTTCTGCTAAAATCACTTGAATCCCTTGCTCTCTTCTCCTCCTATTCTTAGCCCTAGTTTTTTAGTTAGTACATAGCAGGGACATAGGAATAGGTTTTGAAACCCTTTTTATGCCAAAAATAACCTATCTTTGTCATGGATTAAGTCTAAGAGGGGTGGGAAAAAGTCTTGAATGCCCTTGAAAGCTTTAAGATTTTGAACTTCGATGGACCAAGTCCGCGACCTGTTGCGTATCCTTTCATTGTTTTTGAAAATTTTCTGATTGATTTTCCAATCCAGTAGAAAATATTAGAACCCTAAATAAGTGAAAATCTGCAAAAAGTATGCAACATGAACATGTTGCATACTTTTCTAAAATTGCTTTTTTCTCTAAAAAAATTATCTTTCGATCCAGTTGCTCTAGAAATCAACCAGGACCAGTTCCCCATACAAAATTTTTATGCTAATTGCATTTCTAGCCTCTGATTTTCCAACAGAGTTTAGGAAGATGCATCATGAAAGTGTCTCTTATGTAGGAGTATTTTAGTGATTTTATCTAGTGTAACTACAGAGATTAAGTTCGATTGCGCCAGAATCAGTTCACACTAGCTAAACACAGCACAGGTAAATCACAACACGGGCCCTCGAGATTCCTTCGGAATATCATGAACACAAACCAAACATGAAAATTAGGAATGATGTTCCGGATTCAATGGAACCATCAGAATTTGAATTCGATACCTCCTTGGTCCGAAACCCGAGAAAGATTGTTTAAACTAGTTTAGGACTCAAATATCCAAAATAACCTTACAAACTCCAAAAATGACAAAAAGACTATTTCTAGCTTTTGTTTCACCACCTGGAACCGCTAGAACTGTCAAATTTTTTATTTAAGCTTTGGAACTCCGAATGTTAACCAAAGTCAAACTATGATCTAAAATGAACTATAAATACCACTGTGCATCTAAAATCTTCATTTTAACTCTAAATTCAATTTTGTAAGTTCTCCTAGACTAGATTCAATATTTTAGAGCTGATGGACTTGGCGGAATTAAACTCCAACACTCAAAACTCAAGATGACCACAAAACTTGAAATTTTTAACTTTAAGCCTTTAAAAACTCTTTCTTTGGAAAAACACAAACTTTTAACAAGGTTTTCAAAATTCAAATTTTAGACTCAACAAAAAAAGACCCAAGGCAAGCTTGGGAAGGGCATAATTGGTAATTTTGTCAAAAATACCACAAACAACCTATGAGGTCATTACAATCACATAATGCACTTGGACTACTCTAATTTCCTCAAAACTCTTCTTCTTCTTAGCTTTGAAATACTTTTATTTTAATTGAAAATAATGCACAACATATGGCAGTGTAAATACTTCAACTTGCGAAACTAGGGTTCATGCAAAAAGTAAGCATGAATAATAATCAAGAACTCAAATAATTTAGGGGAACATAAATTCAATGATACAAATTCTGAAGTAATGATAAAGGGAAAAAGAGGAACTCAAATTTCAAGAAAGGTTTGGTTAAAACCTTGGTTAAACTCTTACTGAATATGAGTAGGTATAGGGCATGAGGATGAACTTAATCTATCACTTTGAGTAGCCTTACATACTTGGAAGAACGAGATTCTTGAAGACCTTTAAAGAAGGTGCTTGAAAACCCTAGCTTTTCTGGTCTTGAAATCTTATTTTAAGTCTTGAGAATATGTTGAGCGTAATAAGGTTTAATGGTAAGGTTTAGGGACTTAATTAGGTGTAAACTCATCATGTTTGGGCTTAGAAAGAATGTGAAAGGACTAAAATAACTCTTCTTCAAACATTGTCCAAGTCATCTATATGGTCATGTACAGGTTATAGAAGTTTTTCCGTAGATACTAGGGTAAGTTTTGGGGTCCTGGGCCTCAATTTATGAGCCCAAACTATGACTTGTAGAAACTTATATTATTTATGGTTATAAGTATGGGTCATTAACACATCTATGACCCATAAGACAGGGTTTGTAGATGGTGAGCCAGAGAACTCTGCACCGATAGTCTTTACTAAAACTGTCACTATGTTTTGCTTTGAACTCCAGATGAGGTAATCTTGGCAGTGTTGAAAAGAGATTCACGGACCCTTAATTTGATAGGTTTATGGTCTACCTAATTACTTTTGTGTTGAGAGTTATGGTTATTTAAAGATGAGCCTTGCATAATCTAATGTGAAAAACTTATAAGGAGGTTTCAAACTCAAGTACTAGAGGTCTCTTATGAACCTAAACCACTCCCAATACACTTTGCACATATTAAAATGAACCTCAAAGCATAAGGACAACTATTATATCACTAGATTCAAGCTTATATACTTATATTATACAAATTTGAATCTAAAAAATAGAGTTTTGGGTGTTACAATATCTCCCCACTTAGGATCATCTGTTCTTAAATGAAGGCAAGACTAAGCTATAAGGGGAAGGATTTTACTCGTACAATTTTACAACTTATAATTTTTCTACCAGCATAGATAGGTCTGGTTCATACTGAGAATTCGAGATATGTCCATAGCAGATAAGACATCAATGATACGAGACCAAACATAAGTGACTCTATCCAAAGCTGCTGAACATAGTATATGGGTGCCTTGGTCATGAAGTAAGGTTAGGAGTATGGTGCTTTGAATGATTCAACTGATAGCTTTTAAGCAAACCAACACTTCTCAACTACACTCTTCTTTCTACATATAATACTTCATCAGTTGCAACTCATAGCCCCCCGAAGGATGCATATGGCTACTTTTATCAATGTTTTAGTCAAACTGCATGCTCTTATTTTGTTCAAGCCTAACTCTAAGTCACAAGGTGCTACGCATAACATGATCATACAAATCTAAACAACATAGTTTATGCTCTATACTTTTATATTGAATTTCATCCCAAGAATACTAATCCCTTCCACCATATTCAACAAACCATGATTCCTACTCAATAAGCACCTAATGCATCATACATTAATCCATGTGACTTAAACACCACATTCAAGCCTAGTACTATTAATGGACTATAAGTAACCACTCTTCTTAGAATTTCCTACTTTCTTATGTTTCTGGACACCAACACATCATGCCTCACTACAAGAAGACAACATGAATACTCTCATCTAACTCTAAGTAACAACACCTCATCTAGCAATTCCTTCCCACTTACAACTTTATCTTAGATATAATGGCACATCACTACTATCATAATGAGAAACATAAACCTTTTCTACCTATCAGTACACACCTACTATCATTGGTATCACCATCAAAACAGAAAAGAATCACTAAAGGGGCTTAGAATGAGAGATACAGAGCATGATTCATTGAGATTGTTTGTTGATATAGGTATAAGCATCACATAATATTACTTTGTAAGGTGCCGAAGATAAGTCACACAATTGTGAGATAGGCCATATTATGTAACCTGAATACTTATATGAATAGATCTATATCATGAAGCTAACATTTGAAAATTTATGGAGTAAGTTTGAGATCAATGCAGTAGAATCTTCATCTCTTATTTGGGTACTGAGCAAAGCTATGAATCTGTCTTAAAAGTATGAATATAGAACTTTGACATAACACTGATATGCAAGACTTTAATAGAGTATTATAACGATTGAGATCTGAGAAGATGCTAAAGTAGGAGTGGGTTGATGTACCACTGAAACTTTTGATGAACATATCACTATCTAACTCTCATCACTTGTATTAGCTTCTTACCTTATCATCTTAACTCTTAGGTACGAGGCTAACAGTCCTAAGGCTATAGACCTATTCCAACTTCCTTAATCTGGTTTGTATTTATATTACTCTAATACTTAGAGAAATGCTAATCTCGTGTCGTCAAAACTCTCTTACTGCATGTACTAGACTGTTTATTGGGATTCTTTCTAAGGTGCTTCTCTTAACCTCATCCTTTTTCCATAAAAGTCTTTCTATAGTCGCTATTTTTATTGGCTTATAAGGTCACCTTATTTAACTCTTAGTAATTTGACTTAAATCCTTCTTAGCATACTAATACCACTTCTTTATGTTTGCTTATCTACTTAACTGGAAGGTACTTGATCTATATTTAGGAGGTTTATCATTGTCTATTTATAATGCCTTCATTCAAACTCTTAAGGACAACAAAAATGCTTACATCATCCTGCTCCATATTCAAAACTCAAATATACTTTCTAGGCTCACTTAGAAAATCATAAACTTAATTAAAACCAACTTTATCTTAGCTATATAACAATTGATGAACCTCATAAACCTCTTCTTACCTTGTGACATAGCCACGATTTATTTTTCTCATCTAAGGAATAATACCATACTAGTATAATATCATTTATTGCAAGATAACATCTTATTTCCTTACATGTTCTATGTCAAACCTATTAGATCAAATCTAAAACCTACCATCATCACCTTCATGTTGCCATCCTTCTTATCATGACCACCCCTCCCATCTCAAACTCAAATTTAGTATCTAGTACTAAACACACACACACACACACACACATTAATATTTCTCACATACTATACTTACATATGACTACTAAATTGAAACTAAGAAATATGTAGCCACTAAGACATTACAACAAGTAGTCAATCTATACCTCTTAGTCTACCTAGTTATAACTTCTCATTATATCTAGTTTTAAAACTTAGGTGCTACTTAACCATTCACTATACATTATTACCAAGTTAAGCCCATAACTCTATGAATATCATAGGGTTCTCATTCAAAATCATAAGCCAACATTAGATATATCAACTCATGGCTTCTATGTCCTTCTATTCAATACCTCTACTTGGTCTTTACTATATAATGATATATCAACATAAACCCTTTTCTGATTCAAATGTACCCAAACTCATCCTAACTAACAGTTTTTACACTTTTATCATAAAAACTAGAAAATACTTATTACTCTTTAATCAATTCCATAATGAGACTTGACTTATCATCCAATTGCTTAGCTTACAGATACATAAATCTTGCTATATGCTTTGATAAACTATTATTCCCACTCTCTGGTTTCTACATTTTCTAGCTCTAGGATCATTCTACAACTTATGGTTTACAAAAAAATTAATCATACTCTCTCTAGAGGAAACACCAAGCATTTACGGCTATGACTTCCCTCTCAAGGATAATATTTGAGGAATGGTTTAGAGAAGAGAGTTCAAAAGTATGTCTTACTTTGACTAAATTGCACAACTAATATGGAGAAGGATGCATTCCATTGAATAAATAGACTTGAGCACACTCCTCAACTCCTCTCAAGCCTTCTGTAGTCTTTTTATTCTCTAAAGGCTTTATCTAAGAGTAAAGTAACTAATCAACAAGAATATGAACTTTATCATTTCAACCACCTAGATTATGAGGGGGTAGTCGAATAGATTAGAGAAGCACATGAATCTGAATAAGTTGTTTATGGCCCAACTCTATTGCATGATCTAGAGTATGAAAGAATGAGATATCTCCTAAATGCCCTGTAGCTTCTTGATTATAAGTGTAGTGCACAACATATCTATAAGAAATACTCTACTAGACATAGTTTCATATACACCTTAGTACACTTGAACTCTGTGCTTTGATACACTGAAAATTATTGTTGGTCCTAAGTGAACCACTTCACCTATTAACTTACTCAACGAAAGACACTAACATCATAATAAATTAGAATGGGCACAATACTCATAAAACTTAAGTCCTTTAACTAAACCAATAAACTCAATATGCAATAATATATGTAGCTTGACTCATGGTTTTCAAACAACTTCAAGGAAATAAAATAAATAATATCTTTCTAGTCTATGTACTGGGGTAGGCACACAACTACCTCAACTGAAATAAATACAAAGAAATAATAAATTCTAAGTTCTTTTAAATGCAAAGAGGCCTAATCGATTGTTGATGGAGAATGCCTTACTGAATATCTTCTATCATGGGTACTTGAATCTTCATCATAAAATGATGCAACGCCAAATGGAGTTAGTACATGGAATGGAAGATACGTAAGATAGACAAAAAGTATGAAGGATGGGATACATAACTTTAGAACTGAATTCAGAGATAGCTCAATTGATGAAAGCATGTCATGCAAGTAAAACATATGCTTTAAACATGTTTAAAAATGAAACTCAATACAAAAGAAATACTTATTTTAATGCATCAATGAGCACAACTAAATATTTAACAATATAATATTCAAAATTCTTAGCTCTGAAAGGTAGTTAAACTTAATTAAATATGCAACATAATAAAATGAAATACATGAATAAAGAAATAATACATCGTAGTATATAAAATAATAAGCTTTACTTCTTGGGTAGCTTTTGTTATCACTATGAGCCTCGGGATGATAAAATGTTTTTCCCACATTGCCAGAGTCATCCCATACTTTGCAGAGTAAGGGACAAAGTACTGTTGGATCTATCTAAACTGAGCCATCGTAGTGGCATATGAGAGTTTTACACTTTGTACAATCCAATCCTACAGTAGCTATGTTGTTTAAAGGGTTGAATTTATCTACACACGTACCCAAATTGGTGCATAATACTACTCCCAAAATTATTTTTTATGTTTATTTGAAATGTTTAAAGCATTATCATTTCGGGGTTTAAAGTAATTACTCAAACTAGTCTCTTAAAAGAGAAAAAATTAATCTCTCATAACTTATAATGCTACTCATAAAAGTAGTGTTTTCTTTACAATAGAAAATGCTTTCTTTAAAACTAATGATGCTTTCTTAAAAATAGACATAATATAGTCAACACCAAATATGTATGTGGAACCATATTTGCTTAAAACTCATCTTTGGTGAAAAATCTGAAATACTTTCTCAAAAAATAATGCATAAGGGTAGAATTGCACAGGACTTTAATTGACTAACTATTTATTCAAAAAGAAAAGAACTAATATATTATTTTTTTTACATATAATTATGCTCTTTCCGAAGTCACATAATGCACTTGGACTACTCTAGTTTCCTCAAAATGTTTCTTCTTCCATAGCTTTGAAATTCTTTTATTTAACTGAAAATAATGTGAAATACACAACTATATAAATCCTTCAAATCTCTAAACTAGGGTTCATTTGAAAAGTAAGCATGAACAATAATCAAGAGATTAAATAATATAAGGGACTATATATTCGATGATATAGATTCTAAACTAATAATAAACGGAAAAAAAGGAACTCATATTTCAAGAAAGGTTTGGCTAAGCTCTTACTAACTACAATTAGGTATAGGACATGAGGATGAACTCATTCCATTATTTTGAGAAGCCTTACATATTGGAAGAACGAGATTTTTGAAGAACTTTGAAGAAGGTGCTTGAAAACCCTATCTTTTCTCCTCTTGAAATCTTATTCTAAGTCTTGAGAAAGTGTTTGTGCATGATGAGGTTGAATGGTAACATTGAGGGACATAATTAGGCACAACATTATCAAGTTTGGGCTTAGGAAGTATGTAAAATTGGAATAACGAGATTCTTGAAGAACTTTGAAGAAGGTGCTTGAAAACTCTAGATTTTCTCCTCATGAAATCTTATTCTAAGTCTTGATAAAATGTTTCAGCGGGATGAGGTTGAATGATAACATTGAGGGACTTAATTAGAAGAAAAATTGTCAAGTGTAGGCTTAGCAAGGATGTGAAATGAATAAAATAATCCTTCTTAAAACACTTTCAAGTCATATAAAAAGTCATCTATGGACCATAGAAGTTTATTCATAGAAACTAGGGTGAGTTTCGAGGTCCTGTACCTCAATTTACGAGCCCAAATTATGACTCGCAGAAGCTTATACGATCTATAGTTAGGTTCGTATGATTTGGGACTTAAAACCTAACATAGAAGACCCTTTCTACTAGTTGGAAGTATGGTTCTCCAACCCACTATGACCCATAAGTCAGGGATCGTAGATGGTGATACACAAAACTCTACTGTGACAATCTTCACTAAAATGGTTATAACTTTTTGCTCCGAACTCCAAATGAGGCAATCTTATTGGCATTGGATAGAGGATTCGACCTTCAATTTTATAGATCATTAGCAACCTAATCTTATATATTCTGAGAGTTATGGTCATTTAAAATTAATCTAATGCAAAAACCTTAATTGATAGGAAGGTTTTGAACTCAAGTAAGTACTAAAGGTCTATTCCCTTAACCGCTTCCAATACACTTCACAAATATAGGAATGAACGATAAAATATAA
>JAOTQR010081677.1:0-39508 GCA_025774065.1 Solanum ossicruentum | reverse complement strand
CTTGGGAAAATAGGCCCCATACCTCCACGTATAGCTTGAAGTTCATGCATAACGTGTCATATATGATATGAATATTGAATGCACATAGTAGGTTATGGCATAGATTTAGCCAATGTGGCTTATTGTTACACTTATCCTCATAATATCATAATCATTATCAAAACATATACACATGACCCGTGGGACCTTACTTGTCTTTTGAATAAGTTTGACAACTTAACTCAACATTTAGAATGAGGCTTTAACTCTGAAAATGTCCACAACGGTGCTTTGCATAAAGCTTATAGGTGGTCCCATGTCAATTAGTAAAAGAATGTGTTTGAACAGAATCAAGTGCCTTAGTATTCTAAATAGTAGCATAACGCTAGAGATTATTTGAAAACAACGCTTCACTTGTTATGTGCTTCAATTATATTTTTGTATAGAAGAAGGACTTATTATGAATACTATATCCCCTTCATAATATACATTTATTTTAATGACACTATACCAAGAAGAGAAACACCTCGAACAAATGGATAGGTAGCCTGGAAACCTGACAAAATTATATATAGATATTGAATGTCCATCTTAAGCGAACGAATGGAATGTTAACCTAATACCATCATGAAAATAACTCAGTTGTAATCCCAATGCATTTCAGAGAAGGACTTTCTAGGAATGGAATAGGAAGATATCATATTTGATGTTTTGGGAAACTTCCTAGATTTCGTGCTAAAAGGAGGAATGGAGCTTGGCCTTAAGATACCTTTCCAACAGACATCCAATGGCCAAAAGTGCCTTCACGAAAGTTATTATTTACATCCTATGATTGGCAACCACTATATATATGTAGCTTAAAAACATCTATAAATAGTCTAGAACTAAGTATTAATGACCAGACTAGCCATATAGTATTTATGCAAGGAAATGACCGTAGAACTTTACAAAAATGACCATAAAGGAGCCCCAAAATTATTATCTAAATAGACCAGCTGCAAAACCACCAATATCTAGTAAGAAAAATATTTTTTATAGCTCAAAAATAGACCCAAACGCAGCTAATAGGAGGGGAAAACAATTGTAAAGTGTAAGACACACATTTTTTGGGTACGACGACGAATGTTAACGGTAAAAAGGCAAAGAGCTCACCTAAATCACTTGGAGATCTTGAGATAACTTTATCTTAAGTTTATTTTCTATTTTGGGACGAAATGGGACATATTTGAGCTTTTAAAAGCTCAAATTAACTGACATATAGGTGGGTCAATCCGACCCGGTCCATGACCTAGTTTCCTGCACTGGCAGTCCCAGTAAAAAAGTCATAACTTTTTATACTGAGGTCAATTTGATGAGAGGTTTCATGCTTTGCAAACTAGACTAATAGATCTTCAATTTGATATATCATGAACATTCTAAATCCTTATAATTCGGGAGATATGACCTGATACATTTACCCCAAATTTAAGAAGGAATTCTTAACAAAACTTACGGTAACTTTGGCCAAATTTATCTTGCAACTTTCATGATTTCAAAACTTAATGTATGACCTTTGTGCTATTAAAATAACCTTTAGAAATCCATTATTTGCAAATTATACACTGTTAGTCCCATCCAAAAAGTGAAACTTAATTTAAACCTTCCAAAAAGGGAAAGGTGCCACTCGGGCCATTTCTTTAATTCCAAATGTGTATCTTGGGGATTCCTTTGTTTAAAACTTCAAGTCCTTTGTATCACCACCTATTGGCAACCTTATTATCCTTAGGTCATATCGAAAATCATGTATGTCTTATATAACATGTCACCCTATAATATTATGGAAGATGAGAAACAAGGGTCTCACACAACACATGAATGCAATAATGCACTTAAACATCATTTCAAAATCTCAACATAAGTGTCAAAATCACCATGAACTTTTCAACATAAACATGGATGCATGCAATGACATAAGGGCTGAAACATAAGACTTAAAAGCATATAGGTGACTTGTATTAGTACCTTAGGCTTGAGTAGAATGGTAGAGATAGGGATATCGCTTTTGCATGTCTGCTACGGCTTCCGATGTAGCACTCTCAACTTGTTGGTTTCTCCAAAGGACCTTGATGGAAGAAACATCCTTATTCCTCAACTTCTTCACTTATCTATCTAAAATTTCTACCGGAACCTCTTCATAAGTCAAATTGTCTTCAACAACACCCACAACATCAAGAGGCACTTGGGTCACCCACACACTTCCTCAACATAGACACCTGAAAGACCAGATGAACCATGTTCATATCATTGGGAAACTCCAACTCATAGGCCACCTTATGAATCCTCCTCAACACTCTATAAGGACTAACATATCTTAGACTCAATTTACCCTTCTTACAAAAATGAACCACACCCTTCATGGGTGAGACCTTTAAATAGACCCAATCACTAACCTTAAATTTAAGATCCCTTCTCCTTACATTGGCATAGAACTTTTGAAGACTTTGGGTTTTTTTTAGTGTTTCCCTTATCAACCTTACCTTCTCAATGGCCTCCATAATAAGATCCGGACCCAACAAAGCCATCTCCCCTATCTGAAACCATCCAATTGGGAACCTACAACGTGTACCTTAGAGAGCCTCAAAAGGAGCCATACCAACTCTACAATGATAGTTGTTATTGTAAGCGAACTCAATGTGTGGAAGATGGTCGTCCCACTTACCCTTAAACTACAAAACACAAGCTCTAAGCATATCCTCAAGATCTTGGATAGTTTTTTTGGCTTGGCCATCTGTTTGAGGGTGAAAGGTTGTACTAAGCTTAATCTTGGTACCAAGACCTCTTTACAAGGACCTACAAAAGTGAGAAGTGAATTGAGCACCACGATTCGATATGATAGACAAGGGCACCAAATGCAGTCTAACCAATTCATGATGTATACTTAGTATAATCTTTAGAACTATCAGTAGTCTTAACCAGTAGGAAATGAGCCTACTTTGTCATCATATCAACCACAACCCAAATGGAGTCAAAATGTTTTCTAGTCTTAAGCAATCCAACCACAAAATCCATGTTAATTTACTCCTACTTCCAAGTAGGAGTCTCTATATCTTAGGCTAGTCCACCCAGCCTTTGATGTATGACTTTGACTTGTTGGAAATTATGGTAACCGGATACAAACTTAGCAATATCTCTCTTCATACAAGCCCACCAAAACACTTTCCTCAAACCTCTCTACATCTTTATAGAGACAAGGGGAATAGAATAGGAAGAATTATGAACCTCATTTAAAATCTTCTTTCTGAAGTTACCACCACAAGGCACACACAATCTACCTTGCTACCTAGGGGTACCATCTCCCCATTGGGAGAAAAATTCCAACTTACCATCTCTCACCAAAGCCTTCAACTCTAGCAAGGCGGTGTCAAGATCTTGCTTTGCCTTCACCTCCTCAATCAATTAAGATTTAAACCTACCAACAACCACAACCCCACCATTATCAACCTCTTCCAACCTAACCCTCAATGTAGCCAACCGATGAACCTCTCTAGTTACCATCTTGCCCTAATTATCAACATGAGCTAGGCTACCCATAGACACCCTACTTAGAGCATTGGTTATAACATTGGCCTTACCGAGGTGATAATGCACACCTCATATCATAATCCTTAAGAAGCACTTACCACCTTCGTTGTCTTCGGTTGAAGTCTTTTTGGGTGAATACATATTGGAGACTCTTATGATTGGTAAACACATCAACATGCAACCTATACAAATAATGATGCCAAATTTTCAAAGGAAATACCACGGCAGCAACTCAAGATCATGGGTTGGATAATTCTTTTCATTCACCTTAAGTTTTCTAGAGGAATAAGTTATTACTCTACCATTTTGCATCAAAACACAACACAGGAAGCTCTTTAGAAAAAACATCAAGGAACTCATTAACCACCGGAATCAACTCTACAGGAAGGACTTTGGATTTAACATCTCTAACCCTCACAAGATGATTGAGACACCCTTTAGAAATCAACTTTTGCGTTTTAATGCAAGAGATAAACCTGCCCTTGACCACTATATCATGACTCTGCCACTCACGGATGGGTTCATTATGGAATGGGAATTTGACCCTGTGGGTTCTACAATTAATAGAGGCATAATGTGTATACGATCAATCGATCCCAAGAATGACATCAAAATCTACCATATTGAACTGAACAAAAATCACAAGGCAATATGTTAGGCAAAACAAAAACGGGACAATTTCTATAGACCCTTCTAGCAGTAATAGTAGCATTAACAGGAGTAGACACCTCATATGGCTCAAACAGTAATTTGGGCTCCACATGAAACTTTTTGGCAACAAAAAGAGTAACAAAAGAAAGAGAGGCACTCGGGTCTATCAATGCATACACATCAAAATCAAAGACTTTTAACATACTAGTGATAACATCGGGCGTCTCATCTACCCCTTGCCTCTCTTGAAGAGCATAGAACCAATTGTGCCTTAGGGAACCACCTTGTTGATCTCCCTTCCCAAAGGAATTGCATTTGCACCCTAACCTTGTGGACGACCATCTCTACTCTTGTTTTGATTACAAGGACAATCAGTCTTCTTGTGACCCACTTCTCCACAACTATAACATTCATTAGTGTCCCTCAAATATAGGTCCTTATAGCTTCTAGCATATCTTGGTGACATAGCATTAGGCACCACAACACCACCTCTTTGGCGCCTTTAGGTTATCATTAGCATACCTTTTATTAGGAGCATTTGAAGATCCTTGGCCTTGATGAAACCGGCTGCCTCCTTGACTTAGCAGGCCACCAATTCCGCCTTATCCTCCGAACTAACACCCATGATAGATAACACTTTGTACACCTCATTAATAAATTCTTGAGGGTCCTCATCCACTTTAGACCCATGGAAGTCCAGTGGATGTATCCTCATGAAATCCCTTACCCTAGATGCCGGAGTAGGAGCATAAGGGGCTTGGGCCCCTTGGTTGAATTGATTAGTCATGGCTTGAGCTAGCATTGCAATAGCATCACACAACTCTTCATGAGCCGGTTGTTCTTCGGGTGTATGAGATCTTCTCCCTCTTGGGATAGGAATGATCTAGCATATCAAAGAACAATCATTAGGGGAAGGCCTTACCTTAACTTCTATAGCACGACACGGATAGAGAAGAAGGGAAACATTTCCTAAAATTCCTCATAGCCTCTTACTCATAGATGTGGTGCACTTCAAAACCATAAATAAGACTCTAATCAACGTGGTGTGTTGGATGCCGAGGACCATTAAAAACCTAGTGCTCTGATGCTATGTTTGTCACGACCCATGCCTAGGGCCTAGATATGATACGACGAATAGGAACCCAAAAGGACCCCAAACAAGCCTCTTAGCATATCATTTACACATCCTTGATCATGGAAGTAATTAAAAAACAATAAGAGAATATAAATAAGGGTATAGAGACTAAGGGAAGTCTTTCATAGCATCAATCATTAAAAGTGTCAAAGCTCAAAGCATAAATACATAACTTGTCCAATAACGCCTCTAACAAAGATTAGGCGGGGCCAAGATAATTTTCCAGGCTCAACGTCATAGTCATAAGCATGTAAACAAAGAAAAGAGTCTTTACATAACATAAGATCAATACTATTGTCCTTAGAGTTGAGAACTCACCAAACTAGCTTCAGGAGATAGTTTTAGCCACATGGAGGAGGAGGAGGATCAAGTGGAGCTCTGGTTCATACATGATAATATCATGTATACATAAAGTATACATTAGTACCTTTGAATATTGTACTAAGTATGTAGGACACAATACCACAAGCGATAAGCAACATAGTCAAAATGCATATACATAGGCATTAGGAAGTACTATAACAATATGGCATTCATGATTGATGCTCAAAGTGAAACATGCTTGTATAGAACATATTACATATGTAGGAAGAGACCATCATCATAGACCAAGCGTCTAATACTTAGAATCCAAGGACTAGCACCCCCTTGGAAGGTGATTGAGGTATCTACCCCTTAATTGGTAGTATGGGCCTAGCACCCCCTGGCAAGGTGGTCAAGATATATACCCCTCAATATGGTAGTACGGGCCTAACATCCCCCAGCAAGGTGGTCAAAGGTCAAGGTATATACCCCTCAACATGGTAGCATGGGCCTAGTACCCCTGACAAGGTGGTCAAGGTATATACCCCTCAATATGGTAGTACGGGCCTAGCACCCCCGACAAGGTGATTGAGGCATAACACCCCCTCAACAAGGTGAGGTCACTTGTAACACTATAGATACTTTTCATGAAATCAACATACAAATACATTCCTTTCATTATCATATAGTCACTTGACTCATAGGTCATGCAATAGATCTTCAATAGCTCAAGAACCCTAAACCAAACATTTTATCAAACACTTGGCAGGTGTGAAGTGCTAGTTCAAAATTGTGCAATTCAAGAGTGAAAACATGTGAGAAAACTGAATGTAAATCATCCCACCTACTCTTGGTAATACCCACAAGCAAGTTACATCAAAATTGCTCATTAAATAACATAATGGATCATAGATCATAGCTTAAAATATGCTTAAACCATTACAATTTTATGAAACCCTAGCATAGTGTGTATCCAGATTCATAATAAATAAGATCCATGAGTAAATCAACTTAGAAACATGCAAATTATGTAAAAAGGAAGGTTGGACACCATGGGTGAAAGGATCTAATAGTTGAAATCCACATAAGATTGGAATGAGATATTTAATCTTGAGTGAAATCCTTAGATTCGGAATGAGTTTGAGACACTTGAATTTGAGTAAAATATTTGGCTAAGTATTAGAGAAAGTTTTGGGGAATTTCTTGAATGATATGAGGTTGAAAAATGACCAAGTATATGTATTTTTATGCATTGGAAGGCTTAGGCCCAAAACTCCGAGGCCTCAAGCCGAGAATAATAAAAACTGGAAACAAAATGTACTTCCCCGCGACAGCTCTGCACCGTGGAGAGAACTTGTACCCTCACTGAAAAGTGAAATTTCTGGAAAACATAATTTGGCTACGGTTGCTCTAAAATCGGGGTTATACCCATTTTCACTCAATTTTCTCCCCGATCACGAATATGAAATCAGATTTTTGATATCACGCACGAATTTTGAGATTCATGAAAATTACGATTATGGGCACTTCTAAGGCATATTTTCGGGCACTTTTTAGGGCGTTTCATGTCTAATACTCTTGACTAGGCAAAATGTTTTTCAAGTACAAATATTAAATATATTACTCTAGAAAGTTCTACTAAATATCAAAGCAGATCAAAAAAGGAAAGATTTACATAACCATGATAACAAGCCATAAAAGACTGTACTTTTTTTCTTCACAAAAATAACGATATCTCTATAAATTATTTTTGTTACTCTAAACTTAAGAATAATCTTGTCAAAGTAGATCAAAAAAAAGGGATGATTTATGGCATCTTGACAACAAATTAAAAAAATAAAGCTATAAAAGATCTTAATTACCTTTCCATATAATTGATATATTTATAAATTAACTATCATAAACACAAAGCATGTCAAACAAGATAACCATAAAATGTTAGCAAAACTTGCAAAACCTGACAATCACAAAGCACAATTAGTGTGATAAATTTTATCATCTATGTATTCAAGTATTCAGCTAAAAGGGAAACACACATATACATACACATAATAAAGAAAAAACCATAGAATATTTGGCAAATATATTAATTTCACACCTCGCATTTGTCTTTACAACAATTCTAAAGCTTCTTGTAATTTTACTGTACCAAAAATTTTCTTTTAAGGCATTTGGTTGATATTTAAGGAAATAAATATCAAGATTATTATAATCTAAAAACTTTTAATTGTTAGTACAATATAAACAAAAAGTCTAATTTCTGTTGAATTTTGCTACCTAGCCTTCCAAAACTCTACAAAATTAAACCCTCGTGCCCATTTTTCTTGAATTGAATTGTGAAAAAATTATTGAATTTTGAAATCTTGGACATTTTCCTGCCAACTTCAGTGATGGGTAGTTCAACTACTATTTTATGTTTGAAGAATACAACATATGGATAGAAAAAGTATCATACACCGATAATTTGAGGAACAAATTTACAAAAAAAAATATATATATATATAATACAGGAATCTAAATTTATTACGAAAAGGTAGTGTAAAGAAAATTACTAAATAATTTGTCCTTTTCATGGATAAAATGAACGCATTTTAATCAAAAAAATCCAGAACATCATCATGACATCTCATACAACTAGTCTAAACTTGAACCCAAACAAGGGTACATATCCCCGTATCTGTACAACTACCCTTGCTTGATATATATTCCGTCAGTGCAATTTTTATCTTTGCATTTCCTCTTTCTATTCATTAAATTAAAAATTCTATATCTTACTTCATTCCATGTTTTTCATATCACATAGATTAGTGTTGCCACTACAATCCATAAGAATGCTCTACTTATGTTTCCTTCTGCGCTTCTAGTCATTCTATACCACAATCGATTCACATCTATGTGTTGGTAATGGAGTCTCAACAAGTCCAACTGACAATTTTGTGAAAAAACACACTCAAAAGTATAAATTTCATACATTTTCAGGATGGTCACCACTAATAAGAAAGATATACCTCTGCATTTAGTGATTGATCTTTAGCGAATTTAGTCAACAGTCATCTATGCATAGCAATTCAACTAATTAAATTGTGCTTGAGGATATTTTTATAGTGTTGTGTACATACATTTCCTTTATGGAAACGAAGGTGAGGAAATATACCAAGCCTATTGACAGGGAGAATTTCACTAAAACCAATTATAAAACTTGATAAATATTAGATCTTTTTTAAGGATTAAAATTCATTCATTTTAACTGAACGTTTTAAGTTTTTAGAATAGAAAACCTTTCAATAAAATAGAGTCTACATCACCCCTCACTCCCTAAATAAATTTCCTTATATGATTGCAAATTAATTCTTTCAGAGAGATATCGAGTATTGCACTAAAAAAATTAAAATTTTTGTGATCATTATTTTTGGACAACAATATAATTAAAAGAGTTAGATAAAGATAACGAACAAAGTTTAAACTGTCCTCTGTTGTTGATCAATTTCGCAAGTTTGAAGTGCATTTTTACCTTTTCAATTAAAAGGAAGCACTTCAAACATCAAAACAAAAACCCACATTTAACCGACACAGATAGTACTAACATATGCAGTCCCCAAATCAATGTTAACAAAAACAAGAGGGAGATATATAGTGAGAGAGCCAAAAATTCACAAGAAACAATACACCAATCTAAATAATGTAATGGTAAATATAAAAAGTACAAGACAGAGGGTTGGAGTTACTTTATGGTCAAGGGGGTCAAATGAATACCCATTTGGCAGAATATACTATTTATGCATTGTTAATATTATTCTTTTATGTATATATAGTATTTGTCAAACTTCTTCAACTAGTTCATGCGTTTGTTTTTTTAAATTTGGTACCCCTTAATTGAAATCATGATTCTGCCATTAATAAGACAGCTAGGGTAGCTAAAGTTTTATAGGAGGACTGGAAAAAAATGGTATGTTGTGAAACAGATAAACACAAAGGTCACAACCTGATTTCTTAGGCCGTTATGGCATCTGCCATAACCCCCGGCGATAAGAATACTGACTTGTAACTCAAACTTCTACATAATGGGTAATTGCAGGAAACTAATTAGGGCTAAGCAAATAGTAACAATATAAAAAGACAGAAATAGGACTAACTAAAAATATGTAAATAAAAACATACAAGAAACCCTTGCCCCTATAGCGTGTGTCATACTTACCCACTCTTATTCTTATTTTCTACATGAATTCATACTAGTCCCTTTCGCTATGACATCCCCACGACTTAGCGTTGTTTCCTGTAGAATTATTTGTTTGTTATTTAATTATGCACTTCTGAAACAATGATGTGTATGAGAATGCTGTGGGGCTTGTTTAGGGACTCTCTGGTTCCCATTTGCCATGTCAATCCTAGGCCCTAGGACCAGATCATGATAGGGAGTCTCTAGTAGCAATCTCTAGTCCCATAACTATATGCTACTATAAGATTGCATTAATTATCTTAGCGAGTGGAATCACATATAATATATAATATGATTCATTTAATGGGTAGAGTCCACCATAGTAAGTAGTCTCCCCTATTTTGGTGTAGGGGCAGCACTGATTTCAATATTATAGCTCGAATGGTCTTATTTTTGGTTAAGATTGATTACCATATATGATTAGGAATTCCTATGACTTATGATTCTTTAGAAGCTTCATTATGATTCTTGTTGTGGCATTTTATGACTTATGCTTCTTTATAAGCTTCATTATGATTCTTACTATGCATTGATCACATTCATGTTTAATTCGTACCATATATTAAATACTTATCTTGGTCAACTGCATACCATGGCATATACCACTTTGCATTCTCACATACTCAGTATATTCTGTAGCATTGATTGTATACTTCTTTTGCCTATATTGTCCTATAATATAGGTGCAGATATATGCTCCTTCCCATTCGCAAGGTGAGTTCGATTCCTCTTCAAACCCAAATTTGGTGGGTCCTTATGTTCCCAGGATGTGCTTATGTTTACATTCATATTTTCTTTGATTTTGGTTTATGTGCAGACCTCAAGATTGCTAGGGCCTGTTGACCTAGTGTTCTCGCTCCAATAAGAAAGTGGTCGTTGTCAGCAATTAACCTAACCAAAAGGTAGGATCAAATCCCAGGAAATACAGGATTTGACTACGAGAATTCACTATCAATCATTTCTAGTATCTATAATTAAAATCTCTAAATTGGGGCCTGGGGGGGGGGGTGATTGTGAAACAAGGACAAAGTAAAATAAATACTATACTGTGATGTGGGAGAACACTCCATTTTTGGGACAACTTAGGAATTTGGTCCCCATAGTTCGTTGACTGGATTAACCTAGATAACATAATTATAATTAAAGATCACATGCAAGATGGTAACTTAGGTTCTTCCAGCCCACATGTGAAGGTGAAGATTGAATTTCACCATTGTGCTTGGTTGGAAACCATGGCATACCAACTAACTGTTACCTATTGTCCCAGTCAACCTCCCCTTGTTCAGGTTTGATTGATTAGATGAGAAGACATTAATCGAATTCTATCATCTATTTCTCTTTTCCTATTCATCACTATCTTGGTCCAGATCGCTATAATAGGCAGGATTTGGTGTTGGCCACCACCAAACAACAATCATAATGAAGAGAAATTGATAATACATGCAAAACCCCAATCATAAAAATGCATTAACCTAGGTCATTTCAAGTCAACTATCCATGATTTCCATAACCCATGTTGTGGGTTCTTAGCTACTCATGGCTAAGGCAAAACCAACAAAAATGCAAATATAAGACATGATTGAGAATTTTACCCAAGACAATGAAGATTTAAGAAACCACCAAGTGCAAACCAAAATCTTGATAGATTGATAATAAGCACAAAGCAAGATTTGTAATCCCCAAAATTGGGTTTTCCAAGAGAAAATGATAAGATAAGCTAAAACCCTAAAAGTTGTCTAAAGAGTATCTTCAAAGATGATGTTCCCTTCTCAATTTCGAATCTGTCCAATAAAACCCTAACTTAAACTATTAATAGTGTTTACAGAATAACACTAAAAAATTATTAAAAAAAAAGATAGTTGGTAGCTAGTATGCCTCGCAGGTATGACTCGTAGGGTGACCTACAAGTCATAATCTGGGTCTCCTATCAGGTTCTTGGCAACCCACTAGTACGAGCAGTAGCTTGGGCTATGACTCGTATGCTCCTCTCATAGTCTAGGCATTCAGTTATTGATCCAAAGTTTGGGCTCTCTGATTACTACTACGAGTATACCTATATGAGACTTAGTGAGATATATGACTCGTACGGTGGCCTCATAGGATTGACCTCCACTTAACAAATTTCTGATTTTTGCTCTATGTTTCTTATTACGATAGCACCCTACGAATCATAGATTAGGTTATGACTCGTAGGTGAAATCGTATGTCCTATGTTTCAGTAAAATCTATAACTTCTCTCCAAAATCATGTCAACCTAACTTTTCTGCAAGAAAAACACAAAAACACATAAAACCATAAAAAGTCACATTAAAAACTCATAAAATCCCTTGTTTTAGGCATTAAATGTGTTGTATTTTAATAGCAGATCAACACCCTCAACTTAGAATTGTTGCTTTTCTTCAAGCGACGACTCAATCTATGTAGACAATCTATGTATATACATCTTTCACTCTAATCTAGGTACCCAACTATCATTTTCAAAACCAAGTTGTAAAGCTACTGAGCACAACAAAAACATGATGATGAATCTAGCAACCCAACTATGATAAGCTAAGGAACATCAAATATTCACAATCACTGGTACAGCCATATGCTAATCAAGTAGTGCAAATGGCCTCATATAAAAGAAGTCTCACTTACCCATTCAAGAATCATTTAGAATTCAGGGACTGAGGAAGTATTCTCACTCTGACAATTGAAATTCAAGCACAATGACTAACACCATAGGCTTGCCTCTATTCTCATCTTCTGGCTTGGTGACAAAGTGAATTTGGATCACTTTAGGACATATGGGCTTGCAACATAGGTTCAGGGGGCTTTGGTGTGGCATTTTAGGCAAGTAGTGACTAAAAGCTATCCTTGAACCATGTTTACCAACACATTTTGCTTTCATAACCCAACCTTTTTCCTTAAATCCATCCTTATTATCCTGTTTCAAATTTGTGCCTTATTTCTACAATTAATTCTTGCCACTTTTTCTCAACTCAAGTCAATTTTCTTTTCTTTTTGTTCACTTAGTTCATGATGTTTCATTTCTTTCTTTATTTCCCAACTAACCACCTCATTGTTATTACTTTACCACAATAAGGGCCACCCTCACTTAGGCTTTTAGCCTCAATTAGGGTTCACATGTTTAAGGATAGACCAGGGCCAATATCAAGGTATTTCATCAAACAAGGTTAAGCTAGTAAGGTGTCAAGAAAGAATGAGTACATGAGAGGCTCAAAAATTTGGAACAAGGGATTCACTCACTCATTAGGTAGGTCATTAGGCTAAAAGTGGTGGGTTCACTCAAAGAACAAAAGCCTAAGATCCTTTCCAAGTCAACCACAACACCAAACTAATCTTAGAGTACTAAGGCAAGTTCTGAGTCCATACAAGATGCATGAATGCGGTAAAATAAGCTCACAACACTCACGGCATTGCACCCACAAGTATAGATTCAACAGATCATTCTTCAAGCCTTAACTTACCTTTGCATTATAAAAACAAGCTCACAACACTCACGGCATTGCACCCACAAGTATAGATTCAACAGGTCATTCTTCAAGCCTCAACTTACCTTTGCATTATCAAAACAAACATCACTAGATCATCAAAATGCATGAATGCATCAGTAATCAAAACCTCAAAAATTTTGAGGGCACCCAATTTTTCAAATCACTCAAAAAGCATTTACTGACTATGTATATGACAACAAATAACACTACTATGAATTTACACATTATCTACACTACCTAAATATGTCGGTTCAACAGGAAATTAAACATCCACAAGGAAAAAGAATCAGGGTAAGAAAACCTTGGGATCAAAAATAGGGGAAGATATGGACTCAAGGCTACTCAGACTTCACCTTAATCTATAACTTCTCATACCCTACAAAAATAGGATACTTTGTCGTCAAAGTAAAGACAAGAATGAAAACTAAACACGATAACATAGATATACATACATACATACATATATATATATATATATAAATATATATATATATATACATACATACATACATACATACATTAAAAATGAAAAACAAGCATCCAGAATATAAGTAACATCCAACAAAAATACTTAAACAAATCCAAAACCCAATAAAATAAAGAAATTGTCTAACAACATAATCAAGAGTCCATAATGACAAAATAAGAACTGGGGACACAAGAAGTCAAACATCATGGTGCATCAAGCACTGATCTCTGGCTGGTCAGTAGGATCCTGGGTCGCCATCTCCTCCTGGGCAATCTAGGTCACAGTTGTACGTGAACTACCATCTCCATGTAAATATTGTTGCTCCATATCTCTCTATATGGTTGCCAACATGATCAACTCCTGCACCAACTCCTTTGGTATCAGCTCCTCTGCTGGGGCTGTTGCATTATCAGGTTGAGGCCTCTTCTGGCTCATCTCTGGATCATATGTCTTGAGGGACCTCTTTTTATGAGCATGCGGGCTGTTAGCTAGTCAGTTAAACACCTCGTAATCCCTCGGTATTACCTCTGGGAATGCAACAGGGGCTGCTAACATCTGTAGTAGGTCGGTCTTGAACTTTTCCAACTCCTCAGTTACTGCACTCGTGTCAGCAGGTCTAGCGATCTCTAGTCTCCGTTAGACTTTCGCCTCAAATGCATTGACTTAGGCATCCACTGCTTTGACTCTCTCATCAACCAATGCACGAGCGAATGCCTTCATCCTCTCCTTAGAGTTCCTCATGCTCTAGCTGACCTAAGGTCTGACTTGTGCTACTAAAGCCTGTAGCCTGGACTCCATCGTAGCCACCCTTCGTAATAGTGCTTGAAAAGCAATAGGAGAAATAATATAATCTACCTATAATATAACTGCTGCTGGTGTTGGAGTATTGGAGGATGGTGTGGACTCAATCTCCATAACTAGCATAGGCTATGTAGCTGGAGTAGTGCTGGTAGCAGATGGAGGTGAACCTTCAGTCTGAAGCTCTACCGAGCATGGCTTTGATATGGCTGGAGGAGCTGCTCATGGTAAGGCCACTGGATTCTCATCAGCGTTAACTAGGTTGGGATCCATGGTGCATGTAGCCTCTATGTGCATGTCCCGATAGGGGTCTATAGGAACACCCATTACACTACAAAAAGATAAATCAAAGCAGGAAATGGCAGTGAGGTGTTTGTACAGATGACTGACTCATAGATTTGATCCGAGATGATCCGAGCCTATTCTATCTCGTAACCAGCTAGAATGCGGGCTAATAACACAGCCTGCTCCAAGGTGACTGCATTATCCGTGAAAGTGCGCCAGATATGTCAATCGATGGACCATCGAAACTTAGCCCGAAAAAAGAGGTGGGTTTTCACTATAGAATCTCCATGGTTTGTAACACATGTCGTCTCATAACCCTCCGTACAGATCTAGCTAGCAATCCACTGTAGAAGCTCTATCCTAGCCCTAATTTCCTTCCCAGTCACCATCCCTTCATCTTATCAATGGTTCATCATACTCTGTGGTAGATTGAGGCAATCTATAAGTGGGCCAAAAAAGGATTCATCAAATAGTCTCTTCAGAAATAGGAACTCTCCTATCCCGAACTAGCACCACCCGTAACCTCGGTTGCTCAATTGGCTTCTTGTTCTTCGGTAACCCTCGGTGGAGTGTAGCAAGATATGTTGTATAAGATTCATGGACAACATAAGGTGCATACTTTCCTAGCTGCTGCGTAGTCCATCATAGCCTATGTCTGTCTATCTTTTCGTCTAATCCTGGCACCTTGTCCAATCTTGAGTCGTTCAGTCTAGACTCTTCATGAAATTATCGCACCCGTTTACCCTGTCCCTTGGGTTCTAACCCCTTGTCATATATCTCCTCTTCCCTAGGACACACCACCTATGGTCAGCTGGGTGTTGTGACTAGGCTTCTTCTTGTTGGGTTTGGGAGGTGCTCTCAGACTCTGACTCTGACCTTGAGTATGTGGGGATCATTTAATGCTAGGTTGCTATCAGACCCATCACCATTACCCTGTTGTTCCTCCTCTTCAAACTAGGAGGAACTGCTAACTTCTATTGTACGTAACCGGGTCTGAGCTATATTAGCTTTGGGGTCTATTCTGAACCTGTGGACTTCTAGAGACCCCTCAGATCTCTCGACCTTGGAAGATTCATCAATCAACCTCCGTTGAAATGATTGGATTGCTCATTTGTCTTTTAGATGCATTGATCTGTAAAACAACCATATAATAATATATGCGCTTCAAAATATTTGACCAATCAAAGATTGCAAAGCAAAAGACAAGAAATGCGACCACCTAAACATAGAAACAAAACAAAACTGAAGGAAAATTTCTAATGCTATTGCAGGTTTTCAGGTACGAGTATAGTTATGCATCATAGGGCATCCCATGAGTCATACAGGTACGAGTTTAGTTATGCATCATAGGGCATCCCACGAGTCATACATTGGCCTCGTAGTATAAAGATTTCTTACTAAAATGTAGTCTAAACTCAAATAAGAGGGGCAGTTATGACTCCTAGGGGAGCCTATGAGTTGTAGGCTGGCCTCGTACCTATTTATAGAGACATTTTTAAGAATTCAGTCAGGATTACGAAACCCTCACTACGAGTCATAACAGGTATTATGAGTCTTATGTGGGTCTCGTATAAGAAACATAAAGAAACCACAGGTGACTAATGCTTGTTATGAGAGCCCACTATAACTCTTAGGGAAGCCTACGAGTCGTAGGAGGGCATTGTAGATGAAAACAGAAGACACCAGTTATGTCTAACATTTTTCACACAACGAGCTCAACCAAAACAACAAACTTAAAAATTGGCAATTAAAAGAGCAATACAATATATTTGACACATAGATAGCCTCAAAATGACATCGGAAAGTTACAACAATAATTATCCATAAGAATCGAAGTAAGCTCCTCATTACGTCAATCAAAACCTAGGGCAATTTCATATCCAAGTAACACTTTGATCAACAAAATATTCCAGTGAAATGTAAGAGCCATTCAAACACTTTCAATCAAGGCCAACATGCTATGGAATATCAAACAACCCACACCTCCTAAAATTTAATTTCGAAGACAATCCTTCACAATGATCAGGCAATAATTGAACACTAACTTCTATGGACAAATAGTTTACCCAGTCAATGATTTTAATCAATGTTTGATTCAAAGCAAAATATTATAAAACATACAAACCCTAGGTTTTATTTCTAGGTCTCCACATCACCACATGGGTATGAGTTGTCATGGTTAAAACAAGCATAAGATCATACCAAGAATGAATTCACCACAATAGTGAATCCTTGAAAATTGGGACCTCACCGTAATTCTTGCAGAAAAATGACGTGTGTAGCTAGGATTTTAGTCAGAAAAGTCAATGGGGGTGTGGGATAGAGGGTTTCCATCAATATTTGGGTTGGGGAAATGAAACTTTGGGGTCAAATTTTATTTTGACCCCTTTTTAAATAAAACTGGGTCAAAATTTTAAAGATTGCAAATCACGCTATGAGACCCCGACTTCCTACGACTCATAGTCAGGGTCTCATGGCAACCTAACACTTGTGAAAATTTAGAAAGAAGGCCTAGGCACTACAAACCCCAATTATGACTCATAGGAGACCCTACGAATCGTAAAGTTGGCTCGTAGTATGTGTGCCATCTTTTGATACTCATTGTTTCCCTCTACGAGGCATGACTATGAGTTATACTGGTGACTATGACTCATAAACCTGCTCGTAGAGGATGCTCCAAATGCCATTTTCTCACTTCTTTAGTTTTCACTTTCCACCTTAAACCAAGTCTCAAAAACACCACAATCTTCAAAATATTACAACTGCATCAATGTCTTCCAACTTAAAACAAACAAACACCATAATACCTAAAAACTCAACAACGAAACACACTTAAAACAGACAGATAATTATCAAAAAATGCTTAGGTGCCTCCCAAGAAGCACCTTGTTTAACGTAGTGGCTCGACTTTGTCATCATCCTTCATCAACAATTCTCAAGGGTCCACACTTCACTCTTAAGCTCGTCCAGGTGTTTCATGGATTGGTGGATATTGAACATGACCTCTGCATCATTTACCCTGAACTGAAGTTGACCCAAATCCATATCAACTAGATCTCTCCCAGTAGCTAGAAATAGTCTTTCTAAAATAATGGGCACCTCAAAATGAACCTCACAATCAAGGATCACAAAATCAGCAGTAAAGATGAATTTATCAACTTTGACAAGCATGTCAACAAGCATTACCTCCTGCTTTTTTATAGTTCGATCTGCCATGAGCAATCGCATTCTCATTGGGGTCGGAGTGCTATGATCATGCTTTTTGGATACAGAAAGAGTCATTAGATTGACGCTCACTCCTAAGTCACATAATGCACTTGCAAACCCAACATCACTAATAGTACAGGGGATGGTAAATGCATCGGGGTCCACTCATTTTTTAGAAAGGCATTTGGTCATGATCGCACTATATTATTGAAGTTCCTGTGAAAACTCTTAACTCAAAGTGCATTTCATTGTCACCAAATCCTTCATGTACTTGGCATACCCAGGCATCTTCTCCTAAGCTTCCAAAAGGGGAATGTTAATGGATAGTCGCTTCAACATCGAGAGAAAGTTTTTGAATTTACCCTCCTCTTACTTTTTCTTAAGCCTTTGAGGGAAAGAAAGAGGAGGCTTTGGAATTGACTTCAATTTTCATGCTCCTTTACCGCTTTTCTTTGCATCTAAGGAATCTCTGGGCCTTCTTCCTCAACCACAACTTCACCACCAAGAACCTTCTCATCATCTTCATCTAAATTACCGGTATAGGGGGATCGATAATGCTTTTACCACTCTAACTCATAACAGCCATGCAATTCCCTTCATTTTTAGGATTTTTAACTGTATTGCATGGTAAAGTACCCTTTTGGAGTTGGTTCAATTGTGAAGAAATTTGCCCAAATTATTGTTCTAGTTGTTTAATTGCCATCGAATGAGACTCTATTTTTTAGATAATACTTGAAATATCCACTTTCATTTCCTTTAAAGTCTTATCTTGGTGGTCAGCCCTTTTCAATAACTTGTCAAACATCCCTTCGATACTAGAGTTACTTGACATGGCATCACAGTTATGAGGTGGCATATAAGTACTATTCTGATAAATATCTCTTCTACCCCATTCAGCATCCGGCATCCTCTCTCTTTCATAGTAACCACCTTGGTTATCTCTATAAGCACCCTCATGGTTGTAGTCCCGACCTTGATTCCTGAAACTTTTCCTCCAAAAGTCCAAAGTGGACCCTCGAGAGTTATTCTGGAAACCTGTCGCTTGATTACTCAAAAACAAGCATCTTCATCAAAGAATCGATCTTCATAGATGGGAGCCTTAGGAGTTTGGTAAGTGACCGCTTTGACACTTGTTTGGTTTTGCTTCAAACGCAAATCTATGCTTGTGCGAAGTTAAGCAAGTTGCTCCATGATCTCTTCATTGACTTTTGCTTGCTCATTGTTGGTGTTAACTACACAAAAGGTTTTCATCACACGTCGTTCTCATTGACCCCATGCTCTATTAGTTTTAACTACCTGCTCCATCTTTGCGACTATCAATGCAAAAGGTTGGTCATGATTGTGTCGGTGCAAACTTAACTATTCTCATCAAGTACCCGATAGAAAATCTCAACCAAGGCATCATCAACAATTTTGTGATGGGAAACTATCCTTAAGCAGTTGGTAAATCTCTTCCATATTGTGCTAATAGAGTCACCCGGCAATTGCTTAAAGTTGTTTATTTTACCCTTGAGCTTCAACTTCTTAGGTCTTGGGAAATATCTTTCAAGAAACACTCTCTGAAGCTCTGCCCAACTTGTTATGGTACCCAGAGCAAGCTCAGACAACCACACAGTTGCATTCCCAGTCAGTGACAATGGGAACACTCTTAAATCCACGACATTAAGAGAAAGATTTTGTGTCCCATGACAATCTTGCAAACAAACACCATGTTATTGAGATGACGGTGGGGACCCTCTGAAGGTATCCCTATGTTGTGGTCTGTGATCCTATGATGGTGGATTCTCCTTTCTTCCCATATCATCATTCATATTAATATCCTCTTAAAACTGCGATATCCTTATTCACTTGAGTCATTCTTCTAACGAGTCGGCAGATCTCCAAATTAATCGGAGCTAAGGGATTACCTTAGATACTTATGTTGGGCATTTAACTTGGTACATCCTGCAATTAAAATCAAACAACAAAAATATAAACAAAAGAAAAATATAAGAGAGTTTAGAAAATAACACTAGAACTAACTAATAGTGAAATCACGTTAAAACCTAGTTGTATTCCCTGGCAACGGGGCCATAATTTCTAACCTGATGTTCTCGATCCAATAAGAAAGAAGTCGCTATCAGCAATTAACAGAACCAAAAGGTAGGATTGAATCCACAGGGAATACAAGTTTTGACTACGAGAATTTGCTATTAATTGTTTGTAGTGTCCATAACTAAAGTCTCTAAATGAGGAGGCGAGGATTTGTAAAGCAAGAACAAAGTAAAATGAACACTATATTATGATGCAGGAGAACACTCAATTTTACGAAAAACTTGGAAATTCTGTTCCCCATGGTTCCTTGACACAATTAACCTCGATAACATAACTACAATTAAAGATTCGCATGCAGGATGGTAACTTAGGTTCTTCCAGCCCTCATGTGAAGGTGAAGGTCAAATTTCACCATGGCGCTTGGTCGGTAACCATGCGTGACAACTAACCATTACCTGTTGTCCCAGTTAACCTCCCTCTAGTCATGTTTGGCTGATTAAACGAGAACACATCAGTCAAATTTTGTCATCTATTTCTCTTTTCCTATTCATCACTACCTTGGTCGGGATCGTGATAGTATGCAGGATTTGGTGTTAGCCACCACCAAACAAAAATCATAATGAAGAGAAATAGATAATACATGCACAACCCCACTCATAAAAATGCATTAACCTAGGTCATCTCAAGTCAACTACCCATGGTTCCCACAACCTGAAGTTATGATTCTTATCTACTCATGGCTAAGACAAAACCAACAAAAATGTAAATATAATACATGATTGAGAATGTTACCAAGGCAATAAAGAATTAAGACCACCAATTGCAAACCAAAAGCTTGATAGATTGATAATAAGCACAAAGCATGATTTGTAATCCCTAAAATTGAGTTTTCCAAGAGAAAATGGTCAGATTAGCTAAAACCCTAATAGTTGTCCTAGTAGTGTCTTTAAAGATGATGTTCGCTTCTCAATTTTGAATCTCTCCAATAAAACTGTAACTTAAACTATTTATAGTGTTTACAAAATAAACCCTAAAAATTATACAGAAAAGACAGCTACACCTCGCAGGTATGACTCGTAGGGAGACCTACGAGTCATAATCGAGGTCTCATATCAGGTTCTTGGCATATTGGACTCAACTGGTATGACCTACTGAAACAAGTTGTAGCTTGGGCTACAACTCGTATGCTCTTCTCGTAGTCTAGGCCTTAATTTGTTGATCCAAAGTTTGGGCTCTCTGATTCCTGCTATAAGTACACCTAAACGAGTCGTAATGAGACATACAACTCGTAGAGTGGCCGCATAGGGTTGACCTCCACTTAGTAGATTTCTGATTTTTTGTCTCTATTTCTTACTATGATAGTACCCTACGACTCGTACCTTGGGTTATGACTTATAGATGAACTCGTATGTCCTATGTTTCAGTAAAATTTGCAACTTTTCTACAAAATCCTGCCTACCTAACTTTTATGCAAGAAAAACACCAAAACACAAAAAGAAACCCATAAAAAGTCACATTAAGAACTCACAAAATCCCTTATTTTAGGAATCAAATGTGTTGCATTTTGACAACACATCACTTTTCCTAGTAACTCATCTATGTTTTAGATGTTTTTCAATAACATATTGCAGTTTTGTACTTATTTCAATTCTATGTTTGAGATTGTTAGACTACTTTGGCTTTACTTTAAATTCTTATATGTCTTGGATACTTTCTTACCTTATGTATGCTAAGAGTTTTAGTTGGAGTTCATCGGGATTCTTATCATTGCATCACATCTAGTGCCTAGCTTAGGTCATGATAATTGAATCACCCCAAAAATGCCCCAAGAATGTGCTTCAAAAATGCCCATAATCGTAATTTTCATATGTCTCAAAATTCATGCGTAATATCAAAAATCTAACTTCATATTCATGATCAGGGGACAAATTGAGTGGGGAATGGGTATAACCCCAATTTAAGAGGTCCTATAACATTAATTAATTTTTGATAGATTTTGATTTCCAGTGGCGATCCATGCCCTTGCGGGGATGCGCCAAGGACGCGGATCAATGATAATCTTCCCTCTGTGTTGGGTCCGCATCACAGATCATATACACGCCAGTTCAAGATTTTCCTTCATTTTTCATTTTGGCCCAAAGGCCTTGGGGTCATAGCCCCATGCCCACATATGCATGAAAACACTTATACTTTTCTATTTTTCAACTCAATATCACTCAAGATCCTCTCTAACACTTAACCAAATATTTCATCAAAATTCAAGTGTCCTAATCTTAATTCCGGACCTTAATAACTCTGTTCAAGCTTCAAGTCTCCTTCAAGTCTACATCAAGAAAACCCAAGTTTGAGGCATGTGGGTTTCATCTATTGAGTCCTTTCACTCATGGAGCCCAACTCTCCTTTTTATGAAAAGCCAAGTTATATCTTCTACGGGGATCTTTTATAAAGAATTTTTTATTACAAATTATGTTGGAGTTTTATGAAATGCTGATAGAATATGCATGTTTGTCTATTTCAAGCTTATACTATGAATTGATTTTGTCTATTGAGACTATGCATATTTTGAACTATGAAACTGTGATCCGTTATGAGATTTGATGATGGATTTCAAGGTATGTTAAATGAAAGTTTTACTATGTGTTGGTAGGTTGATTTACATTGAGTTTTCTCATATTATTTCACTTCTAAATTGCATGATTTTGAACTAGCATTATACGCCTACCAAGTGTTTGATAAAATGTCTTGACAAGAATTCTCAAGTTATTGATGGTCTACTACATGGTTTATAAGTCAAGTGACTATATGATGATTACGGGGTTAAATATATGTATTGAATTTATGAAAAGTATCTATACTATAGCAAGTTGACCACACCATGTTAGGGTGTGACATGCCTAATCACCTTGTTGAGGGGTGACTTATCTTGACCACCTTGTCTGGGGTGATAAGCCCATACTACGATGTTGAGAGGTAGATGTCTTGACCGTTTTGTCGAAGGGTGACATGCCTGTACTACCATGTTGAGGGTTAGGTACCTTGACCACCTTTTTAGGGGGTGACATGCACGTACTACCATATTTAGGGGTAGATACCATGACCACCTTGTGGGAAGGGGGGTTGATATGCCCATACTACCATGTTGAGAAGTAGATACCTCAATCACCTTCCAAGGGGGTGACATGCCTTGGATTCCAAGTAGTAGTTTGCTTGGTCTATGATTATGGTCCCTTACTACACATGTATTATATTTTATATTCGCAAGTTATATGATTTACAAGCATGTTTTACCTCAAGCATTAATCATGCGCACCATATTGATATTATACTTATCCTTTGATTATGATTTTGCATTTTGAATAGGTTGGCTACTATATACTGTTGCATTGTGTCCTATATACTTAATACATTCAAACGTACTAACACATACTCTATGACTACACGATGTTACCGTGTAGGAACCAAAACACCTCTAGATCATCCTCCACGTTGCTAGTTTTGACATTTCGGAAGATAAGCTTTAGTGAGTCCTCAAGTCCGGGGACACTAGCTATGCTACTCTTACCATTTCATGTCTCTTTATGTTAAATATTTGATATATCAGGGTGAGCTGGGAAAGTGTCTTGCCCCCCCTCCCTTGCCAATCTATGTTAGAGGTATTGTTAGTACAATTGATGTACTTACGCTTTGAGCTTTGATTCTTTTATGATTTGTGAATTCCAAGACTTTCCTTGGTCCCTTTTCCCTTATTTATATCTGTTATTGTTGTTACTTTGCTTCTGAGACCAAGGATGTATGTTGATATGCTAATAGGCTTGTTTGGGGTTCTTTCGGGTTCCTCATTCACCGTGTCACATCTAGGTCCTAGGCTTTGGTCGTGACAATACTTTATGATTTTAACCTTATTTTGCTTTTGTCATACAAAGAGTCTATAATTGCCTTGCGCCGAGAGGGTACCCTTTGCATGACTGGCACTTGAAGAAGCATTAATGATTCACCAAGAGAACCACCTGGCTTCATGTCACATCAACTCAACAACAGTAGCAAACATCCAAATAAAAGACATCATATGGATAGATATAACTTTATAAAAATATAGTTTCCAATGAATAAGTTTGGAAATAAATAATTCTCAACAAATCCTCTATTCACTTTCCATGAAGCCTCTGTTCTATAATCTAGATGGTACCATGACAGGCCATGGATACCCCCATTCAAAGAAATAAACTACTCAATTGAAATCACAAATAAAAGGGCTCCTCTAGAAGGCAAGGATGACTCAAGTATCGCTCACCAACTCTTTAAATCCACTGAACTAGACCTCAACGATGTGTGGGCTGAAGTGCTCTATCGCCTGTATCTGTATTATAAAACTATACAGGTCTAAATGGATGTCAGTACATGGAATATACTGGTATGTGAAATAGCTCAAGAAAGTAAAACTCAACTCTCTTACCTCAACTCGAATGACTCACACTCAACTAAATAAATATGCAAGTTCTGATACAAATCATTCATTTAAAAATAGACACTATAGTATTAAACTCAGTTTAAAAATATCATGCTGAAATAGTGTTTGTTTAGGATTTTTTCTTAATTGATATCCAATCTCACCACCTTTATTTTGGTGATGCACAACAAAGGCAACATCATTTCCACGCCCTTTCTAAACTTGCCAATGTAAAGGACGATCAAATATCTCATGGATCTATAATAAATGACCATCTTTTGGCGCATGAGTTTCCAAAACGTGTTGTACCACTATCCTATGCTAGTAATGTAGGTATGTGGGTTAGAGTAGTTATTTCTGGGTTAGAGCAGTTATTTACTTACTCTCAGCTTGGTACTTGATACTCCTCCCAAGACTAAAACGTGCTTAAATCTCATTAATACTCATAACAATAAACTCAAATCTCAACCTCGTAGGGTCATTTCAACGCAACTCATCTTAGTTTCTCATCAACTCAATCAATCAGGAGAAATTAATCAGACTCAACTCAGACTTAAATAGTCATTCAAGCTCATCAATTAGACTCATCATGAAATTCAAACAAAATGTATCAATGTATATGCAGTCATGTTACTATGTGCTCTTCATGCTCAATCATGCTCAAGTTACACAACTCAGACAATCAAACTCATATCTTAACTAAATCTATGTATAGATTTTATAAGATCATTCAATTTAAGGTTCATGATATCAAATATAAATACATAGCAGTTATCTCATATATCATCATAAGGACTCATAATAAATACAAAAATTTAGTATTTAGATGATAGGATTTTCAAACTCAACTCTTATTCTCCATTTTTGACTCAAGTAGGTGATAGGGCGTGTGACCATCTATTTCAATACTTTAGTAAGCCTTACATACCTGGAAATAGATGGAGCAATAAACTTCAATTGGTCCTCATGTTAGAACTTGAAACCCTCGCTCTTCTCCCTCCTCTAGTGCTCTAAGGAAATCCCTAAGCGTGAAGAATGGTGAAAATACCCTTAGGCTTCTATTTTAGGACTTTAATTAGGTCTAAAACGTCCAAGTATTTGATTAAAAAGGATAGAAATAGGCAAACAATGCCCTCTTTAAAAACTCCCGATAGGTTCTATGAGACCCATTTATAGGTCGTAGACATTTCTACGGCTCACAGATGACCTCTCATAGATGAGGAATCAACAATTTTAGTTACTAGAATTCATCCCAGAATCCACAAAACTCGTTCTACGAGCTATAAATACTTCTACGGGCCATTGGATAACTTGTAATGACCAAAACATTGTACAACTTGTTCGGAGCTTGAAAATGACATTTTTGTTAAAATTTGATCAAGAGTCACCTCAAGGGAGAGTACACGGTTCGTGTGAGGTCACACGGCCTGTATGGCTTCTAGTGAAGTGATACTTGGCCATAGTTTTAAGTGCATGGCCTTGGTGAGGAGTTTTAGGCTAAGGCACATCACACTTTTACCCCACACGGGCCATGTGACACTTCGCAGACCGTATGGAGGACCGTGTGATGTCCTTGAGTTTGAAACATCCATGTATGGAGCAAAGTGTTTTCATATGGTGTGACGACCCAAGCCTATGGGTTAGACGTGACACAACACATGGGAAACTCGAGGGATCCCAAGCAAGCCTCTTAACAACATTACACACCCTTGGTCGCAGAAGCAATAAAATAGCAACAAAAGAGTATAAATAAGGATAACCCAGGCTGACAGACATCATTCATATCATAACAACAAGAGTCAAGACAGAGTCAATACTCAAAACATTACACATGACATGTCCAACAACACCTCTAATACATAGATAAGAGCGGGGTCTAAGACAAGCAACCAGTCTCACCTTCAAAGTCAACATTTACATGAAAGAAAGGTAATTCTAGAACATAGCAAGAGATCATAAGCAACGTCCCAAAAATGGAGGACTCACCAACAAGCTTGAGTGGAAGCCTACCAGGCACATTGATGAACATGCTTAAGCGCGGTTCGATTCCTACATGGTGACATCATGTAGGCATAGAGTATGCCTTAGTATGTTTGAATGTACGAAGTATGTAGGATACAATGCGAGCAAGGGAGGGGTAACATAATCAAAAAGCATAATTATAAGCAAGGATAGGTATAACATCAATATGACATGAATGATCAATACTTAAAGGTAAAACATGCTTGTAAATCATGATCAAGGAATGTAAACTCAATATGGACTCAACCCATTTTTGCCAACTTTCCTGAAATGGGCTAAATGGCCCCTACTCTCCTTATAGTATAAACCTTTTGGAGAGTCTTACCAATAATCCCACCATAAGACATAGTCTTTTTTTATAGGTAATATAAGACATCTTCTCGATATAACCTTTTGGGTAGGAGCCATGCCTCAACCTCAACACCTTCCAAAGGCACAGTAGTACTTGAATCACCAACCAACTTCCTCAACATAGAAACATAGAAGACCGGGTGAACAGAAATTAAATCCAGGGGCAACTCCAACCTATAAGCCACATTCCCAATTCGCTAAACAATCTCATAAGAGCCTACATACAAGGGACTTAGCTTGCCTTTCTTGCCAAAACTCATCATTACCCTTCCTAGGTGAGACTTTCACATACACCTAATCCGCAACATGAAACTCAAGATCCCTCTTCCTAACATTTGAATAGGACTTTTGGCGACTTTGGGCCGGATTCAACCTTTCTCTAATCAACTTCACCTTCTCAATAGCCCCCAATACCAAATCTGGGCCAATTAAAGCCATCTTTCCCAACTCAAACCACCCCACCATTGATCTATATCTCTTGCCATACAAAGCCTCAAGCAGTTCCATGCCAATGCTAGCATGAAAGCTATTATTATAAGCAAACTCGATGAGTGGATAATGGTCATCCTAATTACCCTTGAATTACAACACACAAGCCCTCAACATGTCTTCTAAAGTTTGAATTGTCCTCTAGGTTTGTCCATTGGTTTGAGAATGAAAGGCGGTGCTCAACTTCACCATAGTACTAAGTCCTTTCTGAAATGACCTCCAAAAGAGAGAAGTAAATTGTGTACCATAATCTGATATGATAAACCTAGGAACACTATGCAACCTCACCAACTCTTGGATGTACAACCTTGCATAATCTTCAGAACCAAAAGAGGTCTTGACTGGTAGGAAATGAGCCAACACAGTCATCCAGTCAACAATAACCCAAATGGAGTGAAATTTCCTTCGAGTATGAAGCAAACTAACCACAATGTCCATGTTCACATCTTCCTACTTCCAAGTAGGAGTCACGATATCTTGAGTCAAAATACAGGGCATTTGGCGTTCCACTTTCACTTGTTGAAAATTCTAGCATTCTGATACAAACTTGGCTATATCCTTCTTCATACCATGCCACCAATACACCTCCCTCAAATCCCGATTAAACTTAGTAGATCTCAGATGAATAGAATAATGAGAAAATTATGGGCTTCACTCATGATTGGCCTCCTAAGATCATCCATATCTGCAACACATAATCGACCTTGATACCGAAGCACACCATGTCCCCCTTTGGAGAACACCTCTATTTTCTTTTCAAAAACTAATTTCTTCAATTCAACCAATGTTGGATCTAGATCTTGCTTAGTGTTGACATCAACAACCACTGAAGATTCGACCCCATTTTGAACATGAATACCACCATCATTAGAGTCGGTCCACCTAATACCCAATGTAGCCAAATGGTGAACATCCTTTGCCAAATCCTTCTTCTCCTCCTCGACATGAGCCTCACTTCCCATATATAGCCTAGTAAGAGCGTCAGCTGCAACATTCTCCTTGCTGGGATGAAATTGTACACTCATGTCATAGTCCTTAAGGAGTTCCAACCATCTTCTTTGCCTCAAGTTGTGATCCCTTTGAGTGAACACATATTGTAGATTGTTGTAATTAGTGAAAACATCAACATACACTCCATAAACATAGTGTTTCCATATTTTCAAAGAAAATACCACCGCCACTAACTCAAGATCATGAGTCGGGCAATTACGCTTATGCACCTTTAATTGCCTTGATGCATAAGCTATCACCTTACTATTTTGCATGAGCATACATCCAAACCTAATACGACAGGCATCACAATACACCACAAACCTATCTAAGCCACTTGGTAAAGTCAAAACATGAGCTATTGTAAGCCAATCCTTTAAAGTGTAAAAACTCTTCTCACATTCATCTGACCACACAAACTTAACCTTTTTTAGGTCAACTTAGTCAACGGAGATACAATAGATGAGAATTCTTCAATAAACCTCCAATAATAGCCAACTAGCCCAAAAAAACTCTGAATATCCGAATGAGTCAATTTTCTGGGCCAATCCTTCATGGCCTCACTCTTCTTTGCATCAACCTTAATACCATTAGTAGAGACCACATGACCAGGAAAAGCTACTTCAACCAACTAAAACTCACATTTGCTAAACTTAGCATACAACTTCTTCTCCCTCAAAGTTTGAAGAACCAACCTCAAATGATCCATATGCTCCCGCTCACTTCGGGAGATAGGTTGAGTATCCGAGAGAAGATCTATGCCGAAGTCTACTTCCCTTTAGGAAGGAATACTGGGCAAGTCTTTAAGGAAAACATCGTACTCATTCACCACCAGGACCGATTCAAGGGTAGATGACTTGAACTCCACATCATTTACCCTCATAATATGGTAAATACACCCCTTGGAGATCATCTTTCAGGCCTTAAGGTAGGAAATAAATTGACCTTTAATAGTGAAGTCATTACCCTTCCATTCAAGAATGGGCTCATCTGGAAGTTAAAACTTGACCTTCCTAGTTCTACAACTATAGAGGCATATGAGGTATGCAACTAATCCATCCTGAGAATCACATAAAAATCAATCTTAAGTTCCATAAGATCATATGAAAAGACTTTATGCAACATTGAAATAGGACAACCCTAATAAACTCTATGACCAACAACAGATTCACCTGTGGTGGCATAAACTGAAAAGGGGTCCCTCAAAATCTTGGGACTCAAATCAAACTTGACAACCAACAGAGGAGTCACAAAAGACAAATTTTCACCTAGGTCAAGCAAAGCATAAGCATCAAAATCAAATACTTTTGACGTACCAGTCACAACATCTGGAGCCTCTTCAACCTCTTGACGAGCATGAAGAACATAGAACCTATTGTCTCTTAGAGCAACACCTTGGGGAGCTTTCTTTTGTCCTTGACCACCTATAGCACCCTGACCTTGACCTCTCTGAACAACCTTAGGACTATTAGAAATCTTGTGGTTCTTATCACCACACTCAAAGCATGTACCCAAATTCTTCCAACAAGTACCTGCGTGATTGTTTGCACATGTAATACATAGGGGAGGCATTGGTCCACCCCCAAACTTGTGCCCTAGGAGGAGAAACTCTAGCATTAGCAACCAATGAATTAGAACCTTGGCCCTATTGGAAACGACCATAACCACCACTCTTGGAGTTAGAGAACCTACTATCATAACGGGTTCTCTTGGCATTATACACCCTCTATTCCTTAACCTTCTCTCCCTCGATCTATTCCATATATTTCATGAGTCTGGAGATGTCCATGTCCCAAATTAGTAGCCGTACAACATTCCTTCACAGCCAAGTTAGAGATACCAAAAATAAACTTGTGCATTCTTGCATGGGGATCAACCACAAACACAGGAGCATACTTGGAGAGCTTCATGATCTTGAGGGCATAGTCCCTCACATTCATACCACCCTATTTGAGGTTGGTAAACTCAGTCTTCTTAGCTTCTCTAAGCTTAAGCGGGAAGAAAATATCTAGAAAGGCAAACTTGAACTCTTCCCAATTAACAACATTACCACAAACCCTCTCCATCGACCATTAGGTGTACCACACTTGGGCCAAATCTTTCAATTGATAAGCAGCCAACTCAGCTATAATAGTCAATACCTTGGTGAGCACATCAATGAACTCTTGAGCATCCTCGTCAGCCTTTGAATCGTAGAATTCTAGAGGATTCATCCAGGTGAAATCTATCACCCTAGAAGCCACGGTGGGATCTCGAAGAAGATTGGCTTGCCTAGTCCACCATATGGGCAAGAATAGTAAAGGTCATACAAAATTCACCATTTGAGATGCGCTTTTCCATAAGCCCTTATTGTTCTTGACCCTCATTAGTCGGGGCCGATCTTGGTAGGAGAGCTCTTCCTCAAGGAATCTTCTATAATAGAGTATTACACCATCAAGATAAGAAAAAAAATGTATGATTCATAGAAATATATAAGACATGAATAAGTGAGACAATTCCTAGAATGTCAACATAGCCTTCTACTCATAGGCATGGTGCACTTCTCAGCAATAAATAGGACTCCACTTGATATGCATGTTGGACTCTTAGGACCATTTATAAACCTAGTGCTCTAACACCAATCTTGTCATGACCTAGACCAAGGGCCTAGGAGTGGCATGTCCAATGGGAACTTGAGTCCCCAACTAAGCCTCAAATTGCTCATATTCATAACATCAGCTTGGAAGCATAATCAGAAAATAAAAACATAATTCTAAGGGACGAGAGAATAGGACTCAGCTATGGGGATCTCATAGGGAGTAGGGGTGACCTGAATTCACAAAGCATGTAGCATATAAATATGATGTGGTGGGTAAGTATGATTAACTCTATGGAGGCAATTCAAGACTTAGGATCTTTCACATCATACATATAACCATATCATAAAGCTCATAACCAATTCACATAACAATAACAAATAGGTAGCCAAAGCCATAAACATAGCCTCTAATCATAAAACTTGGCATATAATTGGTAAAGGAGTTTACAGGGTATCCAACAAATGCCTCTAGTCATAAGATAGAATGGGGGCCAAGACATACCTCGAGCTCACCCTCAAAGTAAACAATATACATAAAAAACTATATGTAGAAGGATGGTGGTTTGTCCTTAGAAGATAGGACTCACCATAATAAGCAAATCTCAAGATCCAAGCTAGATGACATATAGCGGATGGATAAAGTCCTCGGATCCTACATGGTTAGATCATGTCAAAAAAAGTATGCGATAGTACATTTGAATGTACTAAGTATGTGGGCATGTAATGCATGTGACTTACCAAACCTGCATTTGATGTTGGATGATAAGGGAACTGAGTATAGAAATAGATATTTATAGCAAGAGATGTAGTATATGATACGTCACAAAATCAATGGTGCATAAAATGCACAAATTTCATGTATAGTGGGAATTAGACCTCAACAGACATATAAGACCAAGAGAGGCTATTACTTGGAATCTTGATATCATCCCCACACTGGAAAAGAGGTGATCTATTTGCCAAAGGTAAATCATCCTTTTCTTTATGGGCCTCTAATTTTAAAGAAGTAGCCTTCCTTACGAGTCTCCATTTTGGATAGGACTTTCACAATTTTTATCATATCAAATCAATGTTGTAACTGCATCTTACGGGCCTCCCATTTCGATGAGGGTTTCCATACACATATACCTATGTTGACACATACTTCAAGCAAAGGGAGAGGACCCTTGGGGATAGTCCTGACGCCCCCAATCCATCGATACTAATTCATCATCCCACAAGACTACATATTTGTATACATAATTTTGAAAGAGATGCAAGTCATTGCAAATCACTTAAATGCATAATTAGGATTCAAAGCCAAACATCACTCATATATTTCATACTTAGGTTCAAATGCCAAATTATAAATCATATCATATTTTTCTTGCATAGAAATAGCCCATTCACAGTACCCAAACAAGGTGTAAACACCCAATATGTTCAATGAGCAAATTATCATAGACATTTATGTGCTCACATTCTTGTCATAACCAATATCATATCAAAATCATGTACATAATCATAATTGGGCTTAACTCACTTAATAATTTTCATAAAATCTAATGCTCATGAATGCATATATATAGATTCAAACTTAAATCAATAATACATTATAAAATTCAAGTAAAAATATAAATAAAATTCACATTTATATAATAATATAAATTACTCCTGCACAAATCAAACTTAAAAAAGGGAAATACAAATTCATAACTTCATAACTTCAATGTAACACATCATATTAGGGCTTAAATCAACTTAAAATCAACAAATATGCATAGCCCATACATAAATTGAATTTAGTAATAAATAATATTCAAAACCCATATTTAATGTAAAAAAAAAGTTCATGAAAATCAATTGAAAAGAGATTGGGTCTTCTTGATTGAAAGGGACTACGAATCAATCCCATATATCTTAGCTAATAAAGGAGTTTGAAGAAGAAATTTGAAGAAGGATGAGCCTTTCCTTGATTCCCAAGCTTAGATTTCACAAGTGTCCTTAGAGAGAGTATTCTTAAGACGACTCAATATAATTCAAGTGTGAGGAATGAATTTGAATGAACGGATAAAGTATGTATTGTTTAAAAGTTTTTGGGTAGCATAGGAAGTCACAAGAGACCCTTAGAATAATCCTTGATTATAAAAACGCCATTAATGAATCAAATTGAAAAATTGAGAATTGTCACTTCAAGGGACTACATGGTCCGTGACACACCATTCGGACCGTATATTTGTCCTTGAACCAATACTAGGAAAATTTCCTCTTGATGAAGGTTTGAAACAGTAATCTCATACATAGAATTTGTGACAAAACCATTTTTATCAAAGGCCACACGGGTCGTACAAGGCCACACGAACTCTGAGACTGCTCGTACCCCTCTTCTTTGAAAATTTTTCCACGATAAAGCTACGAGATAGTGATTCCATATTTTGAAAAATTTCAGTCCGGAAGCTATACGAGCCATACCACTTTGTACGGGCTGTGTACATGGCCGTGTCACAATTAGATAAGTTAGGGCTTCCATTTTCCTAGCCTAAGCTTTGTTACGTGAATATATGTTGAATTTGATGAATTTGGGATGGGTAGATACATGATCATGATAATTTTAATAGATTTGATATTTTAGGATATTGTCAGGTATTCCAAGAACTTCGGAAATTTTAATTGTATGGTTGATCATCCCTACTTGTGTTATGTTCTCTAACTAGTTTTTTGTATTTTCCAACCATGTTTGGACTTAGTCTAGTCTTAGACTTGTGCTTGCCAAAGACTTACATGATTTTGGAGCCAATAGGCCTTAGGTTTTCTCTAATGTCGTATCAGATGGCTTATCTTCCTGCAGATTGATAAAGCAGATTTTGATCATATAGCCTAAGCCTTTGCTAGGCAGTGACCCCACACTAACTACCTAATTATCCATAATCCCCACTTTTCATCATCTCTCATATTCTTGGTTACAGTTTTGAAGGTTGTTCATTGATGTGGTTGGATATGGTTTCATCTTGAAGTTATTTATTGACTGTGGGTCCACCTTAGTAAACGATCCCAAAAAATTCCCAAAAAAATGCCTTGAAAGTACCTGAAATCGTGATGTCCATATATCTCAAAAGTCATGCGTGATATCAAATATTCGACTTTATATTCTTGATCTTGCAGCAAAATTGAGTGGGACATGGGTCTAATCCCGATTTTAGAATGACCAAATCGCAATTTCGATTTCCAAAAATGCAATTTCTAGAGAGGGTTAACGCCCCTGGTAGAATGTGCCTTGGGCGTGCCCCAGTGTTATTTTTACCCAGTTTTTGTTACTCGACCCAAGGCTTTTGGGTCTTGGGCCTAAATTTTTCCAGGCGTGAAAATACCTACATAGAGCCATATTTTACCTTCACATCATACAAGACATTCCCCAATACTCTCTCAAACATTTAGACAAATATTTTACTCAAAGTTCAAGTGCCAAAACTCTTTCTGGATCTAAAGGAAGTTCTTATCTCAATATTCATCTAGGAATTCTCCAAAGTCAAGGTATATGGGTTTCAACCATTGGGTCCATTCACCCATGGTGCTCAAGCTTCCTTTTTATATAAATCTTATGTCTATAAGTTGATTTACTCATGGATCTTACTTCCAATGAATTTGACAATGAACTATGTTGGGATTTCTTAAAAGTGTGACTGTTTAAGCATGTTTTAAGCTATGAATCTTTTATCTTTCTTGAGATATGTTGAAGGGTTTTGATGTATATTGCATGACGGTACTACCAAGCATTGGTGGGTAGTTTTACATTAAATTTACTTGCATGTTTTCACTTTTGAATAACATAGTTTTATACTAACATTACACACTCGCCAAATGTTTGATAAAATATTCGGCTAATGCTTCTTGAGTTGTTGAAGGCCTAATACATGGTATATGATTTAAATGACTTTCAAATGATGTGAGATATGTATATGTGTTGATTTTATGAATGGTATCTATAGAATTGGAAGTGGATCAATTGTCTCGTTTGGGGGGTAGGAGGCCGAAACTACCATGTTGGTGCATATATTCCTCAATTGCCTAGCTCGGGGGTGGTAAGCATGTGCAACCATATTGGGGAGTTTATACCTCAATCGCCTCGCTCGGGGGTTGGTAGGCCCATGCTACCATATTGGGCCTCGCCAAGGAGGTGGTAGGCCTTGGTTACTAATGATGTTCTCTTCCAACACATGTAATATATTCTATGTAAGCATGTTATACTACAAGCATTATTCATGCATGTCATATTGTTATATGCTCATTTATTGCCTAAATATATATTTTGATTATATTGCCTATCTCTTGTTGCGTTGTGTCCTACATACTGAGTACATTCAAATGTACTGATGCATACTCTATGCCTACATGATGTTACCATGTAGGAATCGAAGCTTCACTTGATCATCCTCCTCCTCTACATGTCTAGTATGATTTCTCTCAAAGCAAGTTGGTGAGTCCTCAACTTCAAGAACATACTACTCTTGATTTATGCTATGTATTGACTCTTCTTATGTTGGATATTTTTGACCATGAGGGCGATCTCGATTGCTTGTCTTGGCCCCCACTAAGTTTTATGTTTAGAAGTGTTGTTGGAAAAGTTATGTAATTATGTAATGAGTTTGATTCTCTTTGTTTCTCTTGATGTTTTATGATATGAAAGATTTCTCTTAGTTCCTTTATCCTTATTTATACTCTTTTATTGTCATTTAATTAATTTCATGACCAAGGATGTGTAATGATTTGTTAAAAGGCTTGATTGGGGTCCCTTTAGGTTCCCCATTTGCCGTGTCACATCCAGGCCCTAGGCTTGGGTCATGACAAACTTAGTATCAGAGTACTAACTGATTAATGGTCCTCAGCATCCAACATACTGCATTGATTAGAGTCTTATTCATGGTTGTGTTGTGCACCACAACTATGCGTAAGAGGCTATGACACATTTTAGGAAATGTTTCCCTTCTTCTCACTCTATGTCGTGCTATAGAATTTAGGTAAGGTTCCCCCTCTAACGAATGTTCTTTGCTATGCTAGATCATTCCCAACACAAGAGGAAGAAAAGCCCACACACACGAGGAACAACCGGCTATGGAGATCTCCTGGATGCTCTCACCTTGCTAGTTCAAGTTATGGCTAATCAAGTCAACCAAGGAGCCCAAGCCCCTTATGCTCCTACTTTGGCATTCAGGTGAGGGACTTTATAATGATGAATCCACCGTAGCTTTATGGGTCTAAAGTGGATGAGGACCCTCAAGAATTTACTGATGAGGTGTACAAAGTGCTGGCTATTATGGGTGTTAGGTCGGAGGAAAAGGCGGAGTTGGTGGTATACCAACTCAAGGGAGTGGCCTAAATATGGTATACTCAATGAAAGGAAGATAATGGTCATAATAATGTGGTTCTATGGGAGGAGTTGAAGGCAGCATTTCTCAACCGGTTCTTCGCCATTGAGCTTAGAGAGGCAAAAATGATGGAGTTAATGAATTTGAAGCAAGGATAGATGAGTGTGAGGGAGTATTCCCTCATGTTCAACCAACTCTTTAAATATACTCCACACTTGGTTGTTGACCCAAGGTCTAGGATGAACAAGTTCGTGATAGGTGTATTCGATTTGGTAAATGAGGAGTGCCAGGCTACTATATTGATTAGTGATATGGATTTGTCCCACCTAGAGACTTATGCCAAACAATTAGAAGGGGAGAAGTTTAGAAATAGGAGGGGTAATGAGGCCAAGGGGGTCCATTTTAGTAGGAGGTTCCAAAGTCCCAAGTGTGGCAAGTTTCATCAAGGCCAAGGGTTTTCTCATGCTCCTAATGGAAGGTTTGCCAATGACTACCCAAAGGCCCAAGGTGATAGTGGTGTGGTGCCTAATGTTATGTGTCCAAACTATGGTAAGGGTCATAGTGGCCCATGCTCGACGTATACTACCGCTTGTTATGGTTGTGGGGAAGTAAGGCATAAGGCAATAGATTATCCACGTAATCAAAACAACGGTAAAGATGTTCGTCCACAAGGCCGGGGTGCTAATGCGGTTCCTTTGGGGAGAGGCCATCAACAAGGTGATGCCCTAAGATACAATCAGTTCTATGCACTCCAAGGGATACAAGGGATTGATGAGGTGCCCAATGACATCACCAATATATTAAAAGTCTTTGATTTTGATATATATGCATTGATAGACCCGGGTACCACTCTTTCTTTTGTCACTTCTTTTGTTGCCAAAAAGTTGAGACCGAATTGTTGTGTGAGTCTTATGAGGTTTCTGCTCCCATTGATGCATCTATTATTGCTAGAAAGATCTATACTTATGATCTTGTTAAGTTGGATATGATGGATTTTGATGTTATTGTTGGGATGGATTGGTTGCATGCATATTATGCCTCTATTGATTATAGAACGCGTAGGGTCAAGTTCCAATTCCTAAATGAACCCATCCTTAAGTGGGAGATTCATGATGTGGTGGTCAAGGGTAGGTTTATCTTGTGAGGGTTAGAGATGTTGAGTCTGAAGTCCTCCTAATAGAGTCGACTCGGTGGTAAATGAGTTTCTTGATATCTTTCCTAATGACCTTCCTGGTGTTCCTCCCGAAAGGGAAATATATTTTGGCATAGATCTCCTCCCCGATACTTAATCCATTTCTATTCCCTCTTGTCGTATGGCCCCAGTAAAGTTAAAGGAGTTGAAGGAGCAATTGAGGGACTTGTTGGAGAAGGGTTTTATTAGGTCTAGCCAATCACCATGGGGTGCACTGGTGTTGTTTGTGAAGAAGAAGGATGGATCTCTTAGAATGTGCATTGACTACCGATAACTTAATATAGTCACCATAAAGAATAATTATCCTCTAATAAGGATTGATGATTTGTTTGACCAACTTCAAGGCGCTAGTCACTTCTCTAAGATTGATCTTCGGTTTGGGTATCATCAAGTGAAGGTGAGGGAGTGTCACATTCCAAAGATGACCTTCTAGACTAGGTATGGGCATTATGAATTTGTGGCTATCTTCATGGATCTTATGAATAGGGTCTTTAAACCCTACCTTGATTTGTTTGTTGTGTTTTTCATTGATGATATCTTGATCTACTCTCATAGTGAGGAGGAGCATGTGGGTCATTTAAGGGTGGTGCTTCAAAAATTTAGGGAAGAGAATTTGGTTGCTAAGTATGAGAAGTGTGAATTTTTTTGAAAAAGGTTGCCTTTCTAGATCATGTGGTGTCGGGGGATGGTATTAAGGTGGATCCAAAAAAGATGAAAGTGATTAGAAGTTGGCCTAGAGCTTTGACCCCATCGGATATTAGAAGCTTCTGGGCTTAGTGGGTTACTACCAAAGATTTGTGAATGGGTTCTATTCTATTGATTCTCCCATGACTAAGTTGACTCAAAAGAAGGTGAAATTTGTGAGGACCGATGAGTGTGAAATGAGTTTTCAAACCTTGAATGATAAGCTTGTGTCTATTCCTATTTTGTCTCTACTATAATGGTTCATTGTGTATTGTGATGCCTCTAGGATTGGCTTGGGTTGTATGTTGATGCTAAATGGTAAGTTAATAGCCTATGCTTCTAGACAACTCAAAGTGCATGAAAAGAATTATCCTACTCATGATCTTGAATTGGCCACCGTGGTATTTGCTTTGAAAATTTGGTGTCATTATTTGTATAGAGTGAATGTTGATGTGTTTACCAATCATAAGAGTCTCCAATATGTGTTCACTCAAAAAGATCTCATCTTGAGAAAACGAAGGTGGTTAGAGCTTCTTAAGGATTTTGATATAAGTGTGCATTATCATCCCGGTAAGGCTAATATTGTGGCGGATGCTTTGAGTAGGGTATCTATAGGTAGCCTAGCTCATGTTGATGATGGGGGAAAAGAGGTAGCTAGAAAGGTCATCAGTTAGCTAGATTGGAGGTTAGGTTGGAACAAAATGATAAGGGTGGCATTATGGTTGTTGATGGCTCAAAATCTTCCTTGGTTAATAAAGTAAAAGCAAAGCAAGATCTTACCTCTCTTTGTTATAATGGAAGGCCTTGGTGAGAGACGGAAATGTATAGGTTTTCTCCTAGGAGGAGATGGTGCTCATATGTACCAAGGTAGGTTATGTGTGCCTAGTATTGATGGTTTCAGAGAGAAGATTCTTGATGCGGCTTATAATTCTTCCTATTCTATTCACCACGATTCTTCCAAGTTGTATAGAGATTTGAGGGATGTGTTTTGGTGGGGAGCTATGAAGAAAGACATTGTCAATTTTGTTTCCAGTTGCCGTAGTTGCCAACAAGTCAAAACTGAACATCAAAGACCAGGTGGCCTAACCCAAGACATAGAGGTTCCCTACTTGCAAGTAAGATGAAATTAACTTGTATTTTATGGTTGGGTTCTGTCACGACCCAACACAGGGGCCGTGGCTAGTGCCGATTAGGCACGTAATACAATCATTAACTCTAAAGACCAACATAACCACTGGGAAATCTACCGAAATTTCGGCAGAGTTTCCTCTGTTT
>JAOTQR010081650.1:0-39516 GCA_025774065.1 Solanum ossicruentum | reverse complement strand
TATAATATAATATAATATAATATAATATAATATAATAATTTGAATAGTTTAAGTTGTGGACATTATATTAACATTCAAGTTGTCACAACCTAAGTCTAGGGCCTAGGCGTGACACGACAAATGGAGAACTCGAAGGGACCCTAAACAAGCCTCTTAGCATATCATTCACACATCCTTGGTCGTGGAAGCAAATTAAACATCAACAAGTAACATTAATATAAAGGGAAGTGGGACTAAGGGAAGTTTTTCATATCAACATATACGTGATAAGAGTCAAAATCATTACATAGAATATCATTTCATGCAACGACACCTCTATATGGGATGCAGGGGGGCCCAAGACACTTTCCGGGCTCACCCTCAAGTAATAAGTATCCAAGAAGTAGTGCAAGTCTCAACATAGCATGAGAGGAAAATAGATAATGTCCTTGGAATTGAGAACTCACCAAAAGCTTTGTTCAAATGAACTTAACTAGCCACGTGGAGGAGGATGATGGATAGGAACTCCGGTCCCTATATGATGATATCATTGTCACGCCCCGGCAGGGGACAGAAGACGTGGCCGACACCCAGAGACTATTTCTAGTCCCTAAGCAAACTATTTGGCCTTATCACATTCATTCAGTCAATCATTTTACTAATCAGTGAAAGTTAATAGAATGTAAACAGACACATCTATCATCTAATCTCAAAATAATAGCATAATTGAAAGGCTAGTAGAAAGAACTAGCTCACAATCTTAACAATCAACATCTGACTCTAGTTTATGAACCCTCTATCACTATTATGCAGTGCCAATGACAGACCATGGATACCTCAATCAAAATAAAATATAAGCAGTTCTAAACTCTAAAGCATGATGAAAAATAATGAAATGAATCCTTCGAAGTAGGGGAGGATCACCAATCTGCTGAATACTCGAAGGTCCTTAACGATTCACCTGCTGATGACCTCTATCCTGCATATCTACATCATAATATGATGCAGTCCAAAAGGGGACATCAATACTTGGAATATACTGGTATATAAAATAGCTCAGTGAAATCAAAAACAGGTAGAATAATATAGAAATAATATCAACTCAATATAGAAATCAATCAATATGTCAAATGTCTATCTAAAGAAAGAATAAATAGTAGACAAGTGATCCATCAACCAATCAACTCATTGATAAAATCAGAATCAACTCAGAGGGACTTATTTGAAAGGAACTTAACTCAACTCATTTCGACACATCTCATCTCATCTCATCTCATCTCGACTTAGAGTACTCAAGGTAGGAACTTTCTGGGAGTTTCTCTTATCCAACAACAATCACTTATGAGCTAGTGATTGTACAACATTCACGATGATGTTGCCACAACTGTTCTGTACTTGCCAGGTGGAGAAAGAATCCAAACCACATGGACAAGTCCAAATGGAATCAACAAATCTATAAGTCCTCTATTGATTTCAGAGACTTCTAATCAGAGGGGACCTCAACATAGTATGATATGATGGTCAGGATCCTCACCTACGTTTGACTACGTAGTTTGACGAGTGAGAGTTGGTTTAACTCTTACTCTTTCGGTGCTCGATACTCTTTCGATGACTCAATGCTCATAAAACAATCCATCCAATCAAACTATCTCAACCCAATCATCTTAATCAGCCTCAGGGAGGCACAATCTTTCAATTAGTCTCATAGAGACTCCAATAATCTCGTCAATCAACATCTTAATCAATAGCTCAAGGCTTAGAACGATCATTAGGAAACAATCAAATAGACAAACCATTAAAGTTCATTTATGGAGACTCAAGAGGCCATTAAGTTCTATCAACTAACTATCATTCTCCCATCACAATCACAATCTCTATCAATATTCTCAATCAAGGTTCTAGACTCAATCCCTATATTCTTTCATGTATGCTTTTAACCACTAGCATAAAGGGTTTTATGAAATATCTTAAGAAAGTATTCAATTCAAGAACAAGTTTATAGTGATCATCAACATGTGAAAAATAAGTACATTTAAAATAATTTTCAAGAATATAATCAAGAAAATCATGCATATAGACTCAAGAACCTTCAATCAACCATCTAAGACCATCTATGAGGCACATGAGAGAACAATCTCATGCTTTCGTTTAGCCTTACATCCTTGGTATCAAAGCTTTCCAAATCACCCGTCAAGAATAATCCAACCTTACGTTCTTCTTGTCTCTCAAGCCCTATCTTTCAAGTATAATAAAAAAAAACTTAGAATGGGGGTTTTGACCATATTTACTTATCAAAACGACCTAGATGGTCGTGATTCACGTTTAAAAGAGGTGGAGAAAAGTCTAGAATGCCCCTCAAAAGATTAAAATTTTGAAACTTGGTGAAGCAATCGAGTTGACAGGTCCTCGACGCAGACCTATTGCACATATTTTTATTTCAGAAGTTAATCCCATCAAAAAATTGAGAAAACTATAAGTGTGGGTGTGCGTTGTTTCCGCGTCGCGGAGTTGTCACTTACCCTCACTGTTTTGGGTCTGCGATAGGTCCGTAACCCTTACTATTTTGGTAGATTTTACCAGGTGTTACATCATCTCACCCTTGGGATTATTCATCCTCGAATGATGAGTAAGGGTGGATATCAATGCATGAATAGACTCGAAGGTCATCTCAACATCCAATCTATCTTCAACTCTTCATTTGTATCAATAATCTCTATTCAGACTCGGGAATAAACAATCAACAAGAAAAGACAATCAATCTGGTCAAGGGTAAGGAATTTACCTTCAACATTCTTATCCATTGGCACAAATAGATGTAGATATTTTGTTTTCATCTCCTTCTCAGCTTCCTATGTGGCCTCCTTAACAAATTGATTCCTCCATAGGACCTTGACTGAGGCTATCTATTTGGTTCTCAATCTACGAAACTGACGATCAAGGATTTGGACCAGAATTTCTTCGTAGGTCAAACTTTCTTTCACTCCGATGCTCTTCACAGGAATTACCAAGTTAGGATCTCCCAAGCATTTCTTCAACATCGACACATGAAACACTGGATGAATACCATCTAACTCGGAAGGCAACTCTAATTCATAGGCAACCTTCCCAATCCTCTTCACAATCTGATAGGGTCTAATATAGTGTGGACTCAGTTTCCCCTTCTTTCCAAATCTCATGACACCCTTTATAGGTGATACCTTCAAACATACCCAATCATCTATGTCGAACTCCAAATCTCTCCTCCTCACATCGGTGTAGGATTTCTGGTGCCTTTGCGCAATCTTCAATTGCTCTCTAATGATCTTAACCTTCTCTATTCCTTGATGGACAAGGTCAAGCCCAATTAACTCCGCTTCTCCAACCTCGAAACCCAATTGGTGATCTACATATCCTCCCATATAAAGCTTCATAGGGAACCATCTGAATACTTGCATGATAACTATTGTTATATCCAAACTCAATCAATGGTAGGTGCTCATCCCAATTTCCTTTGAAATCAAGGATGCAGGCTCTTAACATTTCTTCTAAAGTCAGAATTGTACGCTCTACCTAGCCATCGGTCTATGGATGAAAGGCTGTATTCAAATTCACCTTTGTACCCAATTCTTTCTGAAATGATCTCCAAAATTGGGAGGTGAATTGAGCTCCTCTGTCTGAGATAATGGACAAGGGAACTCCATGCAACCTCACAATCTCTTGGATGTAAATCTTGTCGTACTCATTCGATGTGTTAATTGTCTTAACTGCTAAGAAGTGACCCGACTTAGTCATCCTATCCACAATCACTCATATCAAATCATGTAGATTTTGAGACCTTGGTAGACTAGTAAGGAAGTCCATCTTGATCATCTCCCACTTCCATTCTGGAATCTCAAAATTTTGAGCTAATCAACATGGGCTTTGGTGCTTAACTTTCACTTGTTGACAGTTCGAGCACTGGGAAACAAATTTCGCAATATCCCATTTCATTCCACTCCACCAATAGACTTCTCTCAAGTCGTGGTACATTTTGGCAGAGCCAGGATAAATGGAATACCTAGTGTTATGAGCTCATGCCATGACTTTATCTCGTATACCATCAATATCTGGGAAGCACAATCTACTTTGGTACCACAATACCCCATCTTCCCCTTTGAAGAAGACCATCACTTTCTGTTAATGGACGACCTCCTTCAATTGGAGTAGGACAGGATCTCGGTCTTGCTTTTCCTTCACCTCTGCCACCAAAGATGAAGCAGACCCATTCAGGATATTAACCCCTCCCTCATCATTCTTCTTAAGTTTAACTCCCAATCGAGCTAATCGATGCACTTCTTTAGCTATCTCCTTCTTTCCTTCCTCAACATGGGCTGTGCTAAACATTGACAACCTGCTAAGAGCATCTAAAACAATGCTAGCTTTACCTAGATGATGGAGAATGCTCATGTCATAATCCTTGAGCAACTCCAACCATCTTCTCTGTCGCAAGTTGAGCTCTTTCTAACTAAAGACATATTGCACGCTCTTGTGGTCAGTGAACACATCCACATACACTCCATACAAGCAGTGGGGCCAGATTTTAAGTGCGACCACCACCGTTGCCAAATCAAGATCGTGGGTTAGACAATTCCACTCATGAATCTTAAGTTTCCTGGAAGCACAGTCTATCACCTTCCATCTCTGCATCAACACACATCCCAATCCTATTCTCGAAGCATTGCAATAGATCACAAAATCTTCTGTTCCATCGGGCAAGGTTAGGACTGGTGTAGTGGTCAGTCTAATCTTTAACTCTTGAAAACTCTTGTCACACTCGTTAGACCACTAAACTTGACCTTTTTTTGAGTCAACTTTGTCAATGGTGCAGATAGGGAAGAAAATCCCTCAACGAATCGGCGGTAGTAGCCTGCTAACCCCAAGAAACTCCTTATGTCAGTTGGAGAGGTTGGTCTGGGCTAGTTCTTAACCTCCTCAATCTTTTGAACATCCACTCGAATACAAACCAAAGATAACATAGCCTAGGAAAGCTATAGATTTAAGTCAGAATTCACATTTCAAAAACTTCGCATACAACTCATGGTCCTTAAGGATTTGAAGGACGATCTGAGGGGTTTTGCACGTTCCTCTTCATCTCTTAAATACACCAAAATATCATCAATAAACACAATCACAAACATATCCAAATACTGTCGGAACACCCTATTCATCAAATCCATAAAGGCTGCAGGTGCATTTGTCAACTCAAAGGACATGACCAAGAACTCAAAATGGTCATATCTAATCCTTAAGGATGTCTTTGGCATGTCACCTTCCCTTACTTTCAACTGATGGTAACTAGATCAGAGATCTAATTTGGAGAAAGAGGCACCCAAAAGTTGGTCAAACAAGTCGTCTATACTTGGGAGAGGATATTTGTTCTTTATGGTGACCTTGTTCAGTTGTCTATAGTCAAGACACATTCTGAGAGACCCATCCTTCTTTCCCACAAATAGGATAGGAGCACACCACAGAGAAACACTAAGCCTTATGAAACCCTTCTCTAACAAATATTTCAACTGTTCATTCAATTCTTTCAGTTCGGCGGGGGCCATCCTATAAGGTGGAATTGAGATAGCCTAGGTATCAGGATGAACCTCAATTTCGAAATCAATCTCCCTATCAGGAGGGACTCTGGGCAGATCCTCAGGGAACAATTTGGGAAACTCGCTCATGATCGGAACTGACTCAGGATTTGGAGGCTCAACATCATTAGATTTAACTCTCATGAGGTGGTAAATACACCCTTAGAAATCATCTTTTTGGATCTAAGGTATGAGATAAACTTTCCTTTAGGTGCTACAGATCACCCTTCTACTCTAGAATCGGTTCATTTGGAAATTGGAATCTAACAGTTCTGGCTCTACAATCAATGGAGGCATAACAGACGTGAAGCCAATCAATGCCAAGGATCAAATAAGAATCAGTCATATCTGATTCAATCAGATCGATAGTAGCATCCCTATGATGGATGGACACTGTGCAAGCTCTATAGACTCTCTCAGCCCGAATAGATCACCCACGGGAGTAGAAACATCAAAGGGTTCAAGAAGATTCTTAGGGATTTATCAAATGTACTGGCCATATAAGGAGTTATAAAAGATAATGTAGCACCAGGATCCATCAACATATAACAATCAATATAAAAGACTTGAATCATACCCATCACAACATCTGGGGAGTTCTCCTGATCATGTCGATTGCCCATGCCATACAAACGGTTTGCAACTCCACTTGTGCCTGAAGCGGTACCTCTCTGATTCCCCCTTAGCTAGTGGGGCTGGTGCAGAAGATTGAGCTTGATTATCCCACTTTGGACAATCTCTCTAGTAGTGACTCGCTTGTCCACATTTGTAGCATACATCACTCCCCTCATGACATCTCCCCAAGCGTAGTTTACCACACTTGCCACATGCTGGCTTACCCAATAAACCTTGAGCCACACTAGCTTGGGACTGGGACCTACGGGCTCCAACATTATCAGACTTTTAATCATTTCTGACTCTAGGTGCAGGTGCACTAGCATATGATGGTGCTGGAAACTGATTTCCATTACCTTTCTTCCCAACCTCTTGGCTGGATGTTTTAGCTTTCTTGCTTCTGAACTCTTTTCTATCATGCTGCCTTTCCTCATCAGCTTGTTGCATGAAAGTCATCAATCTCCCAATATCCATGCCACTCACGAGCATAGCTCCGTTCCTATCTCTCCTTGGCCCTCTATTCAATCCGTCAATGTACATCTCCATTCTTCCCCTCATATCAGCAACCATATCTAGAGCATAGCAGGATAATTGTGTGAACTTCAGCCCATACTCCTGTACAGTCATAAAGCCTTGTTTCAAGTTCAACGACTCCCTCACCTTCGCCTCTCTCCTCTCCCTTGGGAAGAAACACCCTAAGAAAGCTTCCTCGAAAAAATCCCAAGTCATTACTGGGGCATTCTCCCCTCTACCCTTCTTCCACTGGTCATTCCACAGTCTAGCCACCCCCTTTAGTTGATAAGCAGCCAGTTCCACCCTGTTAGTATCCACCACATGCATCACTTGGAACACTTTCTGAAGCTCCTACACATAGTTCTCAGGATCCTCAGTGGAGGCAGATCCTGTGAACTCAGGCAGATTCATCCTTAAGAATTCCTAGACTCTAGAAATGTAATGGGCATCATATTGGGCCGCTCCTTGTCTCGCACCAGGTGCTGTGACAGCTTAGGCTAGAGTTTAGATAGCCTGGCAGAGCTCAGCATTGGAGACCTCATCTTGCGAGGGCTACACAACAGGGACAACTTAATCCACGGGCACCTCATATCCTTGAGGCTTAGGTGGATTGACATTCTATCTGGTGGGACGTCCTCTTCCTCTGATGGCTCTTCTAGGAGGCATGATCACAATTTTGCAATGCGAAAATCATGAATTAGAATAGAACTTTCATAGAGTATAATTCTATAGCACAATTTAGAACATGAATGATGGGAAGCAATTCCTAATGTCCTATAGCCTCCTATTTATCAAGTGTGGTCGACAATACACCTATAAACAAGAATCTACTAGACACGACTTCATAGACTCCCTAGGATACTAGACCTTGTTCTTTGATACCAAGTTTTTGACGCCTCGAGAGGGGACCCAAGACGTGGCCGACACCCATATACTACTTCTAGTCCCCAAGCGAACCACTTGGCCTCATAACATTCATTCAGTCAATCATTTTACTGATTAGCAAAAGTTAACAGAATGTAAACGGGCATATCTATCATCTAGTCTCAAAATAATAACATAATTGAAAGGCTAGTAGAAAGAACTAGCTCACAATCCTTAACAATCAACATCCGACTCTAGTCTATGAAGCCTCTATCACTATTATGTGGTGCCAATGAAAGATCCATGGCTACCTCAAGCAAAATAAAAGATAAGCAGTTCTAAACTCTAAAACATGATGAAAAATAATTACATGAATCCTCCGAAGTAGGGGTGGCTTACCAATGTGCTGAACACTTAAAGGTCCTTAACGATTCGTCTATTGATGAACTCTATCCTGCATATCTACTTCATAATATGATGCATTCCAAAAGGGACCTCAGTACTTGGAATGTACTGGTATGTAAAATAGCTAAGTAAAATCGAAAGCAGGTAGAATAATATAGAAACAATATCAACTCAATATAGAAATCAATCAATATGTCAAATGCATACCTAAAGAAAGAATAAAGAGTAGACAAGTAACCCATCAACCAATCAACTCATCGATCAAATCAAACTCAACTCAGAGGGACTCATCTTAAAGGAACTCAACTCAACTCATCTCATCATATCTCATCTCATCTTATCTCATCTCGACTCAGATTACTAAAGGTAGGAACTTTATGGGAGTTTCTCTTGTCCGACAACAATCACTTATGAGCAAGTGATTGTACAACAATCACGCTGATGTTGCCATAACTATTCTGTACTTGCTAGGTAGAGAACGAATCGAAACCACATGGACAAGTCCACATGGAGTTAGCAAATCTATAAGTCCTCTATTGATTTTAGGGACTTCTAATCAGAGAGGACCTTAACATAATATGATGTGACGGTCCAGATCCTCACCTACATTTGACTATGTAGTTTGATGAGCGCAAGTTAGTTTAACTCTTACTCTTTCGATGCTCAATACTCCTCCTATGACTCAATGCTCATAAAATGATCCATCCAATCAAACTATCTCAATCCAATCTTCTCAATTAGCCTCATGGAGTCACAATCTTTCAATTAGTCTCATATAGACTCGAAAATCTCATCAATCAACACCTCAATTAATAGCTCAAGGCTTAGAACGATCATTAGGGAACAATCAAATAGAAAAATCGTTAGAGTTCATTTATGGAGACTCAAGAGGCCATAAATTTCTATCAACTAACTATCATTCTCCCATCACAATCACAATCTCTATCAACATTCTCAATCAAGGTTCTAGACTCAATCCCTATCTTCTTTCGTGCATGCTTTGAACCATTAACATAAAGGGTTTTATACAGTATCTCAAGAAAGTATTCAATTCAAGAAAATTTTATGATGATCATCAACATGTGAAAAATACGTACATTTAATATAGTTTTCAAGAATATAATCAAGAAAATCGTGCATATAGATTCAAGAACCTTCAATCAACCATCTAAGACCAACTATGGGGCACATAAGAGAACAATCTCATGTTTTCGTTTAGCCTTACATACCTGGGATCAAAGGTTTTCAAATCATCCGTCAAGAATTCTCCAACCTTACGTTCTTCTTTTCTCTCTGTCAAGCCCTATCTTTCACGTATAATCAATAAGGACTTAGAATAGGGGTTTTGACCCTATTTACTCATCAAAATGACCTAGATGGGTCGTGGTTCACGTTTATAAGAGGTGGGGAAAAGTCTAGAATACCCCTCAAAAGATTAAAATTTTTAAACTTGGTGAAATAGTTGGGATGACAGGTCCGAGACGCAAACCTATCGCGCATATGTTTCCGTCGACAAATTGAAAAAACGTATAAGTATGGGCGCACGTTGGGTTCGCATCGCAGCTCTGTAGTGTACCCTCACTATTTTGGGTCCGTGATAGGTCCACGTTGCAGCCTTCTCATGTAGCCTTACTATTTTGGTAAATTTTACCGGTTGTTATAATTATATAGCATAGAGTATACATTAATACTTGGAATGTACTAAGTATGCGAGGTGCAACAAAATAAAGACATAAACCATAATGATCGATGTATAATCAGAATCAATAGATATAAACTCAACATGATATATGTGATCAATACATGTAAACATTTATCTTGCATAATGTAATATACATATGTGGGAAGACATTAACCGACATATAAGACCAAGTGAGCTATTACTTGGAATCCTGATGCATGCCAGCGCACCAAAGAAGGCATTGTCTACCTGCAAAGGTAAACCATACATGACCCCATGAAGTGGAGAACTTGTCTTGGATGGATCTACTAGTAAATTCCTTTTAGGGAAATAATATAATCCTATGGTGGCACATAGTTTAGAGACTAAGACTTTATATAAGGACCCCTTAAGTCAAGCCCCCTCCTTAAGCCTCAATCGGTGCTAAGTCTAATCCCATGGAATACTTGAAATAATCATAAATTTATTCATAACATGAATAACTTGTAAAGACATGATAACATGGCATGAGTAGCTTATTCACATACTTGGCCCCTTATGTAGGCACATACCTTATACTAGAGGGTAGAAAACAATACATGGACTTGACCCCTTCTAGTAGGTATTGCATTTCACATGTGGATAGAAACTTGTAACATGCTTGACCCCTACTAGTGAGCTTAACTTGAACATGAGGGTAAAATAGTGATGTTTGACCCCCTCAATTAGACATAATTGGCTCACAAGAGGGTAGATTATAGAATAATGGCTCAATTTGTCACTTATAAATTATATAAACCTTTTATGAGTTTCATACATGCTTGGGAGCCTATAATTATCATGAAATCACTTGACTTATAAATTATGCAATAATTCATCTTTAACTTGAAAATCCTTGTCATGTAGTTTAATCAAATGTGGTGGGAATTTGAAAACATGTACAAACCATGAAATTTATAGACTAGTAACCATAAGAGAGTAAAATCATCCATTTTAGAGTCATGCAAATTAACCCACCAACATAGTAATAAAACCCTTATTTTCGGGTGTCATGAAATCTATCAAGAATTCACAATGTGGCATAGTTTCCATAGTACATATAATTCATAGCTTCAATAGTTTCAAATCAACTCATGTAATAAGCTTGCAATAACAATCCATACATAATAACTCAATATTTGATGAAAAATCATATCTCTTGTTCATAATGAATAGCAGGGAATACCCATGAAGAATACAATCTGAAATCATGCAATTTTCATAAAATGAGGAGGTTGGGCTCTAGGGTGAAAGGACCCATAGATGAATACCCACATAACTTAAGGTTAGAATTTATTGAAGAAAATTTGAAGGAGACTTGAAGCTTGAGTTAGGTACTTGAAATCCAAAGTGTGCTCTTAAGATTCTTGGAATTGAATAGAGGATTAGGTGATGACTTGAGAGGGTTTAAGAAGGTTCTTGAGTTGAAAAATGGCTAAGGATGAAGATTTTCACGTTTAAATGGGCATTGGGTTATTACATATATGCCCTTGGATGAACAAGAAAACTGAAAAATTTTTGCACTAGTCTGTGCCCTATGCGCAACACGCCATGAAACACTATGGAGTGCCCCAGACGCGTCATGGCCTGGGTACGCAGGGCTATTGAAAATCATCCCGTAGCGAAAATTAGTTTTTTCTAGGAGTATTCTAAAATTTGAGGGCTTCCCCTCTCCCACTCAATTTTAGCCTCTAAACATGAATATGAAGTCAAATTTTTGAAATCATGCACGGTTTTTGAGATATACGAAGAATACAGTTTTGGGGCATTCCAGAGCATATGAGGGGCATTCAAATATCCCCCCTTAGAAACATTCCTCCCCGAATGTCAAAGAAACATGCATAGAGAAGTAATCATGGAACTTCCAGCCCGACATGAATGCAAAAAATGCACTTAAACATCATTCTTACGAAATTTCACATATATGCATCAAAAATCATCAAATCTTATCACCATGAATATGTATGCATCCAAAAATGACATGAAGGTTGGATCTTAAGACTTTAAATCATAGATGTACTTAATTTATTACCTTCTACTTGAGTTGAGTGGAAGAGGTATGGATATCGTTTTTTCATGTCCGTTTTGGCTTCTCAAGTGGCAGTTTCAACTTGTTGATTTCTCGAAGGACTTTGACATATGCTACATCTTTGTTACTCAACCTTTTCACTTGCCTATCCAATATCTCCACCAAGACCTCCTCATAGGTCAAGTAATCTTCCACAACACACACAACTTCTAAGGGCACTATAACACTTGGGTTACCAACACATTCCCTAACATAGACACATGGAAGATAGGATAAACCATACTCATATTTGTAGGTAACTCCAATTCATAGGAAACCATACCAATTCTCCTCAAAATTTTATAAGCTCCCACAAACCTGCTCAATTTTCCCTTCTTGCCAAACCGGACCACACCCTTCATGGGTGAGACCTTCAAGTAAACCAATCATCAACATTAAATTTAAGGTCTCTCCTTCTCACATTGAAATTTGACTTTTGTCTCCTTTGAGCCGTCTTCATTCTCTCCCAATGTTGTCATCTTATCTACAATAACCCAAATTGAATCAAAGTACTTCCTAGTCTTTGGCAAACCAATCACGAAATCCATGTTGATCTCTTCCCACTTCCAAGTAGCAATTTCTATCTCTTGGGCTAGGCCACTCGGTCTTTGATGTTGGACTTTCACTTATTGGCAATTGTGACAACCGGCTACAAACTTGGCGATATCCCTTTTCGTACCACCCCACCAATACACTTTCCTCAAGTCGATATACATTTTTGTGGAATCGGGGTTAATAAATTAGGATGAATTATGGGCCTCTTTCAAGATCAACTCCCTCAAGTCATCAATATTAGGCCACCATCTCCCCCTTAGGAGAAAACCTCCACTTTACCGTCCTTCACCAAAGCTTTCAATTCTAGCAAGGCGAGATCAAGGTCTTGTTTGGACTTGACCTCTTTAATCAAAGAAGATCTGGAACCATCAATAATTATCACACCTCCATCTTCAACTTCATCCAACCTCACTCTCAACCTAGCTAACCAGTGTACTTCTCTAGCCACCTCCTTATTACAATCTTCAATATAAGCTAGACTACCCATGGATACTCTACTTGGAACATCGGCCACAACATTAGCCTTTCCGAGATGATAGTGCACACTCATGTCATAATCCTTAAGGAGTTCTAACCGCCTTCTTTGCCTCAAGTTAAGATCTTTTTGTGTGAACATATATTGGAGACTCTTGTGGTTAGTAAACACATCTACATAAACCCCATACAAATAATGACATCATATTTTCAAATCAAACAACATGGCCGCTAATTCAAGATCACGGGTGGGATAATTACGCTTATACACCTTTAGTTGCCGAGAAACATATGCTATAACTTTGCCATTTTACATCAATACACACCCCAAATCAATCTTTGAGACATCACAATAAACCACAAACCTTTCAAACCCTCTTGGTAAAGACAAAATAGGAATAGAGATAAGCTTATCCTTCAAAGTTTGAAAATTCTTTTCACATTCATCGGTCCAAACAAATTTTGCCTTCTTTTGGGTCAACTTTGTAAAAAGGGAAGCAAGTGAAGAGAAAGCATTCACAAACCTCTGGTAATACCCCGCTAAATCTAAGAAACTCCTAGTATCCATCAGAGTCAAGGACCTAGGACAATTCCTTATCGCCTCTATTTTCTTATGATCCACTTTAATCTCATCATCCGACACAACATCCCCTAGGAATGCAACCACTTTCAACCAAAATTCAAACTTATCATATTTAGAAAATAACCTCTTATCCCTCAAGATTTGCAACACCACTCTTAAATGATTCACATGCTCTTCTTCACTCTGGGAATAAACCAATATATCGTCAATGAAGACCGCCACAAGCATATCCCTATTCATGAGATCCATAAATATTGTAGGTGCATCAGTCAAGCCAAATGACATTACCACAAATTCAAACTGTCCATACCTAATTCGAAAAGCCATCTTAGGAATAACACACTCCCTTACCCTCAATTGGTGGTAGCCGGACTAAAGATTAATCTTAGAAAAATGACTAGCCCTTTATAATTGATTAAATAGGTCAGCTATCCTTAGTAGGGGATACTTGTTATTTATAGTGACCCTATCAAATTACTAGTAGTCGAGGCATATTCTATGGGAACCATCCTTCTTCCTTACAAACAACACTGTAGGCCTTGTGAAACCTTTCTCCAATAAATCCCTCAATTGAACCTTCAACTTCACTGGGCCATATGGTAAGGGAGAGTAGAAATGGGTTACGTATGGGGGAGGATGTCCACCAAATTCTATTTCCCTTTCGGGAGGAACACCAGTATGGTTATCAGGAAAGACATTAAGAAACTCATTGACCACCGGAACCGACTAAATAGGGAGGATTTTAGACTCAACATCCTTAACCCTTACAAGATGGTAAATGCAACCCTTAGAAATCCATTTTCGGGCTTTAAGACAAGAAATGAACCTACTCTTAACCACCACATTAGGACTTTCTCACTCAAGGACAAGCTCATTAAGGAATTGAAATCTAACCTTATGGGTTGTACAATCAATGAAAGCATGATATGCATGTAACAAATCCATCTCAAGAATAATGTCAAAATCCACCAAGTCAAGTTCAACAAAATCATAAGGCAAGACTTTGTGCAATATGGACACAGGATAATTCCTATAGACTCTTCTAGCAATAATGGACTTACCAAGGGGTTAGAGACTTCATAAGGTTCACACAACAATTTGAAACACACATGAAGCTTATTGGCAACAAAAGGTGTAATGAAAGAAAGAGTGGCACCCGGATCAAACAAAGCATACACATCATAATAAAAAACCTTTAACATACCAGTGACAATGTTGGGCACTTCATTAACTACTTGCCTTCCTTGGAAAGCATAGAATCGATTTTGTCTTGGAGCACCCACTTGTTGGCCTCCCTTTGCCCTTTGGCCCATATTAGCACCTTGGCCTTGAGGATGACTATCTCTACCCTTATTTTGAACATAGGGGCAATCAACAATCTTGTGACCCATTTTACCAAAACCATAGCAAGCATTAGAGTCCCTCAAGCATGGACCACCATGATTTCTCCGACATTTTTTGCACCTACGATTAGTCATCCCTCCATTAACACCTTGAACCCTTGGGTTAGACACCGCATCAATAGAAAACCACTTGTTTAGAGCATTAGAGGACCCTTGGCCTTGGAATTTATGATGTTGTTGGAAATGACAACCCTTGGCTCCTTGGAAACCACCATAACCAAGCCCTCTTAGACTCCTCACTTCTCCTCTTCCTAAGCTTCTCCCGCCTCAAGTTGTTTGGCATATATGATGAGCCAAGACAAGTCCATATCACACATAAGCATAGGCAGTGCAATACTCTTCATTCACCAAGTCGGACACCCTCAACACAAACTTGTTCATTCTTGACCTCAGATCCGCAACCAAATAAGGAGCATACTTTAAAAGCTTATTGAATTTCAGGGCATACTCCCTCACACTCATGGAACCTTGTTTGAGATTCATGAACTCTATCATTTTTGCCTCTTTCAACTCAATAGGGAAGAACTTATTGAGGGAGGTGGCCTTGAACTCCTCCCAAGGAATGGTATCATTGTTTCCCTTCTCCAATTTCAATTGAGCAAACCAAATTAGGGACACACCTTTGATTTTGATAGGATGATAGTTCTACCTTCTGCTCTGAACTCATCCCCATGATAGCTAACACCTTATAAACCCTCACCAATAAACTCTTGGGGATCCTCCTCCGCTTTGGACCTATAAAATTCCGGAGGGTTCATCCTTGTGAAGTCCCTCACTCTTGAGGCCGGAGTAGGAGAATAAGGGGATTGAGCCTCTCGATTCAATTGGTTGATCAAAGCATGCGCCAACATAGTGATGGCATTTCGGAACTCAACTTGGGTAGCCCCTCCGTCTTGAGGAGCTTGAGTAGCGAGATGAGCTGGCTGCTCCTTGGGTGTACGGGCCCTCCTTGTTCTTCCTCTTGATAGTGATGTGATCAAAAAGAGAAAAAGTGTGTTTGTTAGTGGAGGAGTCCTTATCTTTACATCTAGAGCATGACACAGATCATGAAGAAGTGAAATATTTCCTAAAATGCCTCATAGCCTCCTATTCATAGTTGTGGCGTGCTTCACAACAATAATAAGAATCTAATTGATGTGATGTCTTGGATTTCCAAGGACCATTAATAACCAAGTGCTATGATACCAAGCTTGTCACGACCCAAGACTAGGGCCTAGACGTGACACGGCAAAAGGGGAACCCGAAGGGACCCCAAACAAGCCTCTTAGCATATCGTTCACACATCCTTGGTCGTGAAAGCAAATTAAACATCAACAAGTGACATTAATAAGAAGGGAAGTGCGACTATGGGAAGTTATTCATTCCAACATAAATGTGATAAAATTCAAACTCTATACATAGAATACCATATTATCTAATGACACCTCTACATGGAATGCAGCGGGGGCCAAGACATTTTCCGGGCTCACCTCAAGTAACAAGTATCCAAAAAATAGTACAAGTCTCAACATAACATAATAGGAAAATAGATAATGTCGTCGGAGTTGAGGACTCAACAAAAGCTTTCTTTAAATGAACTTAACTAGCCTCATGGAGGAAGATGATCAATAAGAGCTTCGGTCCCTACATAGTGATATCATGTAGGCATAAAGTATGTCTTAGTACTTAGCATGTACTAAGTATGCAGGGTGCAATAAAACAAAGACATAAGCCATAATGATCAAGATGTATAATCACAATCAATAGATATAAACTCAAAATGACATGTGTGATCAATGTTTGTCTTAAAACATGCATGTAGACATTCATCTTGCATAGTGTAACATACATATGTGGGAGGAGACCTTAACTAACATATAAGACCAAACGAGTTACTACTTGGAATCTCGATGCATGACACCCACCGGAGAAGGTGTGATCTACTTACCAAGGTAAACCATACATGACCCCACTAAATGGAGAACTTGTCCTAGATGGATCCACTAGAAAAGCCCTTTTAGGGAAATAATATAATTCTATGGTTGCACATAATTTAGAGATGAAGACTTTATATAAGAAACCCTTAAGTCGAGCCCCCACCCTAAGCCTCAGTTACTGCTAAGTCAAATCCCACGGAATACTTGAAATAATCATAGATTTAATCATAACATGAATAAATTGTAAAGACATGATAACATAATATACGTAGCTCATTCACATACTTGACTCCTATATGGGTGAAACGACCCCAAAAAGTGCTCGAAAATATGCCTCGGAAGTGCCTAGAATCTTGTTTTCCATATATCTAAGAATCCATTTGGAATTTCAAAAATTCGACTTCACATTCTTGTTCAGGCGGTCCAAATTAGAGTTATAAGGCTCTAACCTCGATTTTAAAGCAAAGTAATCGAATTATGAAATTTCACTTTGTGCGATTTCTCGAGAGCATCCGCGACCTCTCTGCGATGCAGAGAGGTGTAATTTTTGCACTGTCTTTTTTTAGTTCACCCAGATTTTTTCAAGTGTTGGACCTATGTTTTTCCAAACATATTCTAACTTATACTTAGTCTTATTTTAGCATCATATCACCCAAAAACATTCCCCAATATTTCCCCAAACATTCAGACTCATTTCTAACCCTAAATTCAAGTCCCAAACTCAAGGCCAATCTCAAGGATTTCTTCAAGGATGTCACCTAAGCTTCAAATCTCCATTAAATCCTTCTTCAAGAACTTCACAAAAGCTAAGGTATGTGGTGTTGAACCATTGGGTCCTTCCACCCATGGTGCCTAAACCCTCTTTTACTTAATATTGCATGATTTAAAGTGATTTTACATGTAGGTCTTGAATATTGAGAAATTTACTGCACAATGATTTAATTTATGAAAATGTGATGGTTTTAGCATGCTTTGAGCTTCAAATCTTGGATCTAATGTTGGATTTGATGAGGGGTTTTGATATGAATGTCTTTGGGTGTTGCAAGGTGTTGATTAAAGGCTTTAACACTGATTTTTCTGTATGATTTCATCTCCCAATTGCGTGGTCTTTTACCCTCATTACACGCCCCAAAGGTGTTTGATGAAATGTCTGGTTATGGCTTCTTGAGGAATTGAAGGTCCAAAGCATGAGATATGATATGAACGATGTTAGGATGATGAAATGAGCTTATGTATATATTTATTATGACATGAGATATTGAATTAGAGCCGATGGTGAATCCTATATAAAGTGTTGCATAGACCATGCCCGATTCGAGGGGAAAAGAGCCCGAGTAACCATGCGAGCGGTTTGTACTTTGTTATAATGAATGTTTGGGGTGTGACCATCATCAACCATGTGAGGGGTTTATACCTCGTTAACATTGACGGTGGGGTGCGACCACCATCAACTATGCGAGGGGTTTATACTTCGTCACCGTGGATGGCGTGGTGTGACCACCATCAACCACCAAGGGGTTTATACCTTGGATAGCTTGCTTCGTCTCATTCATCACATATGATATTCTATATGAGCATGATATACTTAAGCATGATTTACTTATGCATTGATCATACATGCCATATTACTATAATATGCTTATTGTCTATCATTTTGTATTTTAGATTATGATGCCTATCTCTTGCTGCATTGTATCCCACATACTTAGTACACTCAAATGTATTAATGCATACTCTTGCCTACATGATATCACCATATAGGGAACGGTGCCCGAGTTGATCATCCTCCTCCTCCTCCACGTGGCTAGGCGGTGCTAATCCAATCTTCTTAGTGAGTCCACCATTTCATGGACTTTGGTGTCTTTTCTCTATTATCTATATATTGAGACACTATCTTTGTTATCTTTGACTATGAAGGTGAGTCTGGTTACTTTGTCTTGGCCCCCGCTCTTTCATTGTTTTAAAGGTGTATGTTGGACTAGGTGTGTACTATGTATGAGCTTGACTCTTGACTTTTGACTTTGATGTTTATACAAGTTTTTCCCTTAGTCCTAAATCCCTTACTTTTATTTGTATATGTCTTTGTATGCTTCAACAACCAAGGATGTGAGACGATATGCTAAGAGACTTGTTTGGGGTCTCTTCGGGTTCCCCATTCGTCGTGTCACGTCTAGGCCCTAGGCTTGGGTCGTGAAAAACTTTGTATCAGAGCACTGGGTTGATAGATCCCCGTAGTCCAAAACATCACGCTGATTAGAGTCCTATTCTTGATTTTGAAGCGTGCCATGACTTTGAATAGGAGGCTATGAGGCGTTTTAGAAACTTTTTCCCTTCTTTATGTCCTGAGTCGTGCTATAGAGTTGTGATAAGTATTCACCCATTAATAATTGTTATTTGTTATGCTAGATCATGCCAATACAACAGGAAGACGGGCCCAAACTCCCGAGGAGCAACCTACCAGTGGTGTGTTCCGGGTTGCTCTTACAATGCTTGCCCAAGTGGTGGCCAACCAAGTCCAATAAGGGGCCCAAGCCCTTCATGCTACTATCACAATAGTTAGGGTAAGGGACTTCATGAGGATGAATTCTCGATTTTCCATTGGCCAAAGGTGGATGAGGATCCACAAGAGTTTATTAATGAAATCTACAACATCTTGTGGATCATGGGTGTTGGGCCAAATGAGAAGGCGGAGTTGGCAGTGTACCAACTCAAGGTGTTGTCCTAGATTTGGTTTGATCAATGGAAAGGTGAGAAGGGTAATGGCCACGTGGTGCTTTGGGAGGAATTCAAATTGGCTTTCCTTAATCAGTTCTTCCCTCTTGAGCTTAAGGAAGCAAAGTTGGTTGAGTTTATTTATTTGAAACAAGGTGGTATGAGTGTGAGGGAATATTCCCTCAAATTTACTCAACTCTCAAATTATGCTCCTCACTTGGTGGCCGATTCTAGGTCAAGGAAGAACATGTTTATTATGGGGGTCTCCGATTTGGTAAGTGAAGAGTGCTGGTCCACAATGCTTATTAGTGGCATGGACTTATCTCGTATGATGACATATGCCAACAAATGGAAGAGGAAAAGTTGAGAAACATGAGGGGCCATGAGGCCAAGAGGGCTTGATTTGAAGGAAAGTTTCCCAAGGGTATTAGATTTTCTCAAGGCCAAAGGCCTCCTCATGCTACTAATAGGGGGTTTGCCAATGACTTCCCTTGGCCTCAAGGTAATGTTAGGATGGCTTCTAATGATGGGTGTCCTAGATATAGAGGGAGTTATAAGGGCCCATGCTTGAAGGGTTCCAATGCATGCTTTGAATGTGGGGAGCTTGGCCACAAGAAAGTAGATTATTTAAGAAATCGTGGCAAGGTTCAGGGTGCAAATATGGTTCCATTGGGTAGAGGTGGTTCTCAAGGTAGTTCCCCAAGGCACAATCACTTTTATGCTATACATGAGAGGCAAGGGGTTAGTGAGGTCCCTGATGTTATTACCAGTACGTTGAAAATCTTTGATCTTGATGTATATGATTTGATTAGTCCGGGTGCCACACTTTCCTTTATTACCCCCTTTGTTGCTAAAAAGTTCCATGTTGAGTCGGAGTTATTGCATGAGCCATATGAGTTGTCTACCCCTATTGGTGCCTCTATTGTTGCTAGGAAGGTGTATAGAAATTGTCCGATTTGCATCTTGCATAAAATCTTATCTTGTGATCTTGTTGAATTAGATATGGTTGATTTGATGTTATCCTTGGGACGGATTTGTTGCATGCATACTATGCTTCTATTGATTGTAGAACCCATAGGGTCAAGTTTCAATTTCCAAATGAACTCGTCCTTGAGTAGGAAAGTCATGATGTAGTAGTGAGGGGGTAGGTTCACCTCATGCATTACAACCCATAGGATGATTTCCAAGGGGTGTTTGTATCATCTTGTGAGAGTCACATATGTGGATTCCGAAGTCCTTTCTATTGAGTCGATTTTGGTTGTAAATGAATTTCTTGATATCTTCCCAAATAACCTTCCCGGTGTCCCTCCCGAAAGGGAGATAGAATTTGGCATACATCTCCTTCCTGATACCCAACCTATCTTCATTCCCCGTTACTGTATGGCCCAAGCAGAGTTGAAGGAGTCAAAGGAACAATTGAAAAGATTTGTTGGAGAAGGGATTTATTAGACCTAGCCAATCACCTTGGGGTGCACCCGTGTTGTTTGTAAAGAAGAAAGATGGGTCGCTTAGAATGTGTATTGACAACTGGCAAATCAATAAGGTTACTATAAAGAATAGATATTCTCTTCTAAGGGTTGATGATTTGTTTGACCAATTGCAAGGGGCTAGCTTTTTCTCTAAGATTGATCTTCGGTCCGGGTATCATCAAGTGAGGGTGAGGAAGTGTGATATTCCCAAGAAGGCCTTCCGGACTAGGTATGGGCATTATGAATTTGTAGTGATGCCCTTTGAATTGACTAATCCATCAGCCATCTTCATGGACCTAATGAATAGGGTCTTCAAGCCCTACTTTGATTCCTTTGTTGTGATCTTCATTGATGATATTTTGATCTATTCATATAGTAGAGAAGATCATATGGGTCATTTGAGGGTTGTGTTGCAAAGGTTAAGGGAGGAGAGATCGTATACTAAATATGGTAAGTGTGAAGTTAAAGGAGGTTGCATTCTTGGGTCATGTAGTGTCGGGGATGGTATAAATGTATATACTAAGAAACCGATGTGATTAGGAATTGTCCTAGACCATTTACCCCGTCGAACATTAGGAGTCTCTTGGGCCTTGCGGGTTACTATAGAAGATTTGTGAATGAGTTCTCATCCATTGCTTCTCCTATGACAAAATTGTCTCAAAAGAAGGTTAAGTTTGTGTGGACCGATGAATGTGAGAAAAGTTTCCAAACATTGAAAGATAGACTTGTGTCCACTCCTATATTGCCATTACAGGATGGGCTTGAGGGATTTGTTATGTATTGTGATACATCTAGAGTTGTTTTAAGTTGTGTACTAATGAAAATTGGTAAGGTCATAGCCTATACTTCTAGACAACTCAAACTTCATGAAAATAACTACCCTATCCATGATCTTGAATTGGCTGCCATAGTATTTACATTAAAAATTTGGCATCATTATTTGTGTGGGGTGCATGTTGATGTATTCACCAATCATAAAAGCCTTAAATATGTCTTTACTCAAAAAATCTTAACTTGAGATAAAGAAGGTGGATAGAACTCTTTAAGGACTATGACATGAGTGTGTGTTACCATTTGGGTAAGGAAAATGTTATAGCAGATGCTTTGAGTCGGGTGTCCATGGGTAGCCTAGCTCATATGGATGGTGTGAAAGGGAGATGACCAGGGAGGTGCATGGGTTGGCTAGATTAGGGGTGCATTTAGAAGATGTGGGTGATGGTTGTGTCGTTGTTGATGGTTCTAAATCTTCTTTGGTTGATGAGGTACAAAACAAGATCTAGACTCCTCCTTGCTTGAATTGAAGGCCTTGGTGAAAGAGGGAAAAAATAGAGGTTTTCTCCCAAGGGCGATATAGGGCCTTAAGATACCAAGGTAGGTTGTGTGTGCCATGTGCTGATGGTTTGAGGGAGAAAATTCTTAATGAAGCCCATAATTCCTCTTATTCTATCCACCCCGGTTCCGCCAAAATGTACAGAGACTTGAGGGATGTGTATTGGTGGGGAGACATGAAGAGGGACATTGCCAAATTTATTTCCGGTTGCCATAATTGCTAACATGTCAAAGTGGAACATTAAAGGCGGGGTGGCCTAACCCAAGATAGAGAGATTCCTACTCGGAAGTGGGAGGTAGTTAATATGGATTTTGTGGTTGGGTTGCCCAAGACTAGAAAAGTTTTTGATTCCATATGGGTGATGGTTGATAGGGTGACAAAATCGGCTCACTTTCAACCAATCAAGACTACATATGGGGCTAAAGAGTATACAAAGTTGTACATCCATAAGTTGATGAGGTTGCATGGGGTTCCCTTATCCATTATGTTGGATCGTGGTGCATAATTTACTTCCTACTTTTGGAAGTCTTTTCAAAGGGGTCTTGGTACCAAAGTTCACCTTAGTACGGTCTTCCACCCTTAAACGGATGACAAAGCTGAGAGGACAATTCAGACACTTGAGGATATGCTTAGGGCTTGTGTCTTAGAGCTTAAAGGTGGTTGGGATGACCATCTTCCATTGATTGAGTTTGCTTACAACAATAGCTATCACTCTAGTATCAGTATGGCTCCATTTAAGGCTCTTTTTGGGAGACATTATAGATTACTTGTGGGATGGTTTAAGGTTGGAGAGTGGCTTTATTGGGGCTGTATTTGGTTTTGGATGCTCTTGAGAAGGTAAATATGATTAGGGGAAGGTTGGGGACAACCCAAAGTCGTCAAAAATCCTATGCCGATATAAGAAGAAGAGACCTAGAATTCCAAGTTGGTGATTAGGTCTATTTGAAAGTTTCTCTAATGAAAAGAGTGGTTAATTTTGGTAAGAAAGGAAATTGAGTCCTAGGTATGTTGGTCCTTATGAGGTGATAAAAAGGGTTGGTAAGGTGGCTTATGAGTTGCGGTTGCCTAGTGAGATGAATTTGATCCATCTGGTGTTTCATGTCTCTATGTTAAGAAAATATGATGGTGATCCTAATGCTATTGAAACTCTTGATATTGTGGGTATTGTTGAGGATAACTTGACCTATGAGAAGGTTCTGGTTCAGATTCTAGATAGAAAAGTAAGGAGATTGAGGAACAAGGAAGTCGCATCGGTTAAGGTCCTTTGGAGGAACCAACAAGTCGAAGGTGCTACTTGGGAGGACGAAGCGGATATGCAAAAGCAGTATCCCTATCTATTCCACTCTACACAAGCCTAAGGTACTAATTCTAAGTTCCCTATGTGACTTCAAGTCTTACATTTCATCCCTTATGTCATTCATGTGCATTCATGTTTAAGTTGGAAATTTATGATGATTTCACACGTATAATGCAATTTTGAAAGTGATGCTTAAAATGTAATGTTGTATTTATGTTGGGGCTGATTTTTTCATAATTATTCTTATCTTTTAAGTCTCTTCTACATTCTGGAACGAATGTTCCCAAGGGGGAGAATTGAAACGATCCCAAAAAGTGCCTGAAAACGTGCCTCAGAAGTGCTCAGAATCTTATTTTCCATATATCAAAAAATTCTTTGGAATTTCAAAAATCCGACATCATATTCTTGTTGAGGGGATCCAAATTATGGTGACGAGGGTCTAACCTTGATTTTAAAGCAAAGGGAATCGAATTAGGGAAGTTCGTTTGGTGCAATTTCCAAAGAGCATCCGCGACCTCTCCACGACTCGGAGAGGTGTAATTTCTGCACTTTCTTTTCCTAGTTCACCTAGATTTTTCTAAGTATTGGACCTAAGTTTTTCCAAATGTATTTTCACCTATACTTAGTCTTATTTCAGCCTCATATCACCCAAAAACATTCCCCAATATTTCCCCAAACACTTAGACTCATTTCTAACCCTAAATTCAAGTCCTAGACTCAAGGTCAATCTCAAGGATTTCTTCACGGATCTCACCCAAGCTTCAAATCTCCATTAAAGTCTTCTTCAAGAACTTCACAACAGCTAAGATATGTGGTGTTGAACCATTAGGCTCTTTCACCTGTGGTGCCTAAACCTTCTTTTACTTAATATTGCATGATTTAAAGTGATTTTATATGTGGGTCTCGAATATTGAGAAATTTACTGCACAATGATTTTAGCTTATGAAAGTATGGTGGTTTTAGCATGTTTTGAGCTTCAAATCTTGGATTTAATGTTGGATTTGATGAGGGGTTTTGATATGAATGTCTTGGGGGTGTTGCAAGGTGTTGATTAAAGGCTTTACTACTGATTTTCCTACATGATTTCATCTATAAATTCCGTGCTCTTTTACCCTTATTACACGGTAAGGTGTTTGATAAAATGTCTGGTTATAATTTCTTGAGGAATTGAAGGTACAAAGCATGAGATATGATATGAATGATGTTATGATGATGAAATGAGCTTATGTATATGTTTATTCCTACAAGAGATAATGCATTAGAGCCTATGGTGAATCCTATATTAAGTGTTGTATAGACCATGCGCGATCCGAGGGGAAAAGAGCCCGAGTAAACATGCGAGCTGTTTATACTTCATCACCATGGATGTTTGGGGTGTGACCATCATCAACTATGCGAGTGGTTTATACCTCGTTACCATGGATGGCAGGGTGCGACCACCATCAACCACGCGAGTGGTTTATACTTCGTCACCATAGATGGCGGGGTGAGACCACCATCAATCACCAAGGGGTTTATATCTTGGATAGCTTGCTTGGTCTCATTCTTCACATATGATATTCTATATGAGGATGATATACTTAAGCATGATTTACTTATGCATTGATCATACATGTCATCTTACTATAATATGCTTATTGTCTAGCGTTTTGTATTTAGCTTATGATGCCTATCTCTTGCTGCATTGCATCAGACATACTTAGTACATTCAAACGTACTAACGCATACTCTTGCCTACATGATACCACCATGAAGGGACCGATGCCCAAGTTGATCATTCTCCTCCTCCTCCACGTGGCTAGGCGGTACTATTCCAAGTTTGTTGGTGAGTCCTCCATTTCGGGGACTTTGGTTTATGTCTTTTCTCTATTATCTATGCATTGAGACACTATCTTGAGTTATCTTTGACTATGAGGGTGAGCCCGGTTACTTTATCTTGGCCCTGCTCTTTCTATATTTTAGAGGTGTATGCTGGACAAGGTGTGTACTATGTATAAGCTTGACTCTTGACTTTTGGCTTTGATGTTTATGCAAGTTTTTCTCTTAGTCCCGTTTCCCTTACTTTTATTTGTATATGTCTTTGTATGCTTGTGCAACCAAGGATGTGTGACGTTATGCTAAGAGGCTTATTTGGGGTCCTTTCGGGTTCCCTATTCGTCGTGTCACGTCTAGGCCCTAGGCTTGGGTCGTGACAAAGGGCATATAACTTATACTAGAGGGTAGAAACAATAGATGAACTTGACCCCTTCTAGTAGTTATTGCATTTCACATGTGGGTAGAAACTTGTAACATGCTTGATCTCTACTAGTGATCTTAACTTGAACATGGGGGTAAAATAGTAATCATGCTTAACCTATTAATTAGACATAATTGACTCACAAGAGGGTAGAATTATAGAATAAGGGCTCAACTTGTCACTTGTGAATCATAGAAACCTTTTATGAGTTTAATACATGCTTGGGAGAATATTATCATGAAATCACTTGACTTGTAAATCATGCAATCATTCATCTTTAACTTGAAAATCCTTTCATGTAGTTTAATCAAACATGGTGGGTATTTGAAACATGTACAAATCATGCAATTTATAGAGTAATTGTTATAAGAAAGTAAAATCATCCATTTTAGAGTCTTGCAAATCAATCCACCAACATAGTAGTAAAATCCTTATTTTTGGCTGTCATAAAATACATCAAGAATTCACAATGTGACATAGTTTCTATAGTACATATCATGCATAGCTTCAATAAGTTCAAATCAACTCATGGAATAAACTTTCAATAACAATCCATACATAATAACTCAATATTTGTTAAAATCAATCATATCTCATGTTCATAATGCATAGTAGGGAATACCCATGAAGAGTACAACTTGAAATCATGCAATTTTCATAAAATGCGAAGGTTGGGCTCCATTGGTCAAAGGACCCATGGATGAAGACCCACATACATAAAAGTTAGAATTTCTTGAAGTAAATTCGAAGGAGACTTGAAGCTTGAGTTCGGACCTTGAAATTCAAAGTGTGCTCTTGAGATTCTTGGAATTTAATGGAGGATTGAGTGATTATTTGAGATTAAGAAGGTTCTTGAATTGAAAAATGGCTAAGGATGAAGACTTTCATATTTAAAGGGGCATTGAGTTATTACCCAAATGCCCTTGAACGAAACAAAAAAAAGTGAAAAAATTTTGCACTGGTCAGCGCCCCCAGGCGCGTCGCGGCATGGGCGTGCAAACCCACTTGAAATCTTCCTGTAACAAAAATTATTTTTTGTTACAGGTCTTCTAATATTCGAGGTCTACTCTTTTCCCACTCAATTTTATCCCATGAACAAAAATATGAAGTTAGATTTTTGAAATCACTCACAATTTTTTGAGATATACGAGAAACACATTTATGAGGCATTCTGAAGCATATGACGGGTGTTTCACAAGTTTGAGAGTCCCTGCTTATAAATAAATGTAAAATAAAACTATGAAATATAGAGGGTGTATAAAATTAGGTGATTTGAAAAGAAGAAGAAGAATATAAAACTTAGAAAACGTGCAGTTTAAAAATGTGAGTGAAGTCTTCTATTTATAGCCAACAAAGGATATTATTGATGGATACTTATTATGCGTTAGTATAAAAGTCACAACTCATCCAAAAAATACTAACTCTTTGGAAATGGAAAAGTAACAACCTTTTAAAAAGTCACATATTTTCTGTGTGAGAAAGTATTTGCTTATAATATAATATAATACTAGAGGGCTAATGCCTGTGCTAATCACGAGACCAATATTTTATATTTTGAAATACTGAATGCTTTGTTATCATTTGAAGATGATAACAATATAAAATAGAATTAGACGACAGCAAACTATAAGTATACTGATGTAAAACAAAATAACACCAGTAATATTTAATGAAACTAAAATGATGTAATCAATTTGAGAACAACAAATATAAGGTAAAATAATTTCATTTGATTAAATATACCACAAAAAAATATCGTCACTTCCTACTATGTCAAGGTTGTGGAAGCAGTAAATCCATTTAATATTTATTCCATTCTCTCCACCTTCAACTTTCACATCTTTTTCAATGACATAGTTAAAAAATTCATGACATCAATTTTGCAATTATAGGGTAAAGCAAACATATGCTAATAATGCTTACTCATCCCACCAAAGAGCTTAGGCCTTAAGAGTAAAATCATGAGCTACAACAGCAAAATATCCAACTCCAAATGAACACACCTGAAAATCACAAGGCAATATCACAAATGAGTGAAAAAATACGTAAATTGATTTAATTAGAATGTTGTTGATCAATAAAAATGGAGTACATTAAACAGGTAGAGTAGAAGCACATCAAGTGCTAAAATACATTTTTTATCGCAAGACATGTCCTTTGCTTATCCCAGAAAAAGGTAAAGACAAGCTCATTTTAGAGTTCACCACATAGTAGTCAAACTTGTGAAAGTTGAGCCCGTAAGTGCATGAAATAAGGTCAGGGAAACAGATGAAAATATCAAGTTTGGACCAAATTCATAAAAGGATACATTCTTTCTAAAAGAAAAAATAAAAGCACCACTAACTATACTAACACCATATCTCAACTTTCACATATATTAAAATTTTTGAAAGAGAAAATTTGGCTTAACTAGTCAATCTAATATTACCACTAACTATACTAACACAATATCTCAACATTCAAACATATTAGAAAACTTTGAAAGAGAGAATTCAGCTGAGCTGGTCTATCTAATATTATTTTATTTCATAGAATATTTTATGTTAGAGTCGGTGAATTTAGCAATTGAATACCTTTTTTATCTCGCTGCTTATAAGTTTTCCATCTTGGACATGTTCTATTCCTAAGAGCTATAAATAAAATTTAATAAACAACATTGAATCAGAAAAATAATCCCGAGAAAAGTTTTTAAAAAAGGATGAAAGATTTGAAACTCAGATTAATAATTATGGAAGATCCAAAACAATGCCCTCTTCCTAATGTTAGGGTTGGGTCTTTCCTAAGTCACAAGGAGCCCTCAAAATCAAGTGCCCTTTGAGCAGCTAATTTACCTAGTTCGACATTATCAAAATTATGTAACACACTAAGCAAGGCTGCACACTAGGTAACTGTGAAATTAATTATCATTCTCTTTGTAAAATAAGTTGTTGATTAAATCTCATGCTCTATCCAAGTTACCGCACAACACAGTAAATCACTCACACAAGTGTAGTGCTCGGGACTGGATTCCAAACTGTAATTAGATGTCATTGATTCAAGTACTATATTCCAAGGTTCAAATGGCTAGATTGACTACAAGTGGAGAGAACAGTCAATAAAGCTACACCATCTGGTTTGATTCCTTTCATTACCATGTCATTAAACAAACTAATCACTTCTTCAAATTTCCCATTTCTTCTGCAAACAAAGAGCATTGATATCCACAGAACAACGTCCTTTTTTCTTTCTCTATATCCAAAGCCAACCATGTCAAAAACATGCCTAGCCTTCTCTACTAACCCGCATTTGCCATACATTTCAATCAACAAGCTTTGCAAAGAAATGTCAGGTTTCGTATCATGAACTTTTCGAATAACACATCCTTGAACCTGCTCACCCATTTCAAATGCAAAGAGCCCAACACAAGCATGCAAAGTAGCTTACAAAGTGAAACTATCTGAACAAAGATTTAAATATGGCATCTTCCTCACCAGTTCTAGCCCCTCCATCCACATCTTAGCTTCAGAATAACCTAAAAGAAGTGCATTCATGCACACTGTATTCTTCATAGGAATTTCATCCAGTTATACTATGCGGAAATACAATATATCAAAGATTTGTTTATATTTGAGAAGATAATAAATGAATTTATAAGCAATCATATAATATCTAGTGAGCTTAGTGAAATAACAAAAATAAAATGCAATCACAAAGAGAGAATATTTTCTAATTATTAAAAGGATCAAGGCGAGGCCAAATGAAAGTGGAAGTGTAAAATAATGTGAGAGTGTCAAAAACTACAAACTTGAATAATATTTTTATCTGCACTATTGCACAACTTTAATTAGCATCATCCAACAATTACTGTCGTGCTATTTTAATGAGACCATCCAAGAAAAAGATGTTATAAGTAAACTCCATTACATCAATGTATTAACAACGTATGTGCATATTATATAAATCTTTTACCTACATATAGAATAATCAGAAATCCACAAGAAACAATGCAACTCAAAAGAATAGACAAATTAACAAATACCCAAAGGAGGTTCTAACATATACCTTGCCGATGTAGAACTACGTGAGTACAATAAGGTACTAACATATATCTTGTTGATGAGTGTATACATTACACTCATTTCTTACTCTTTTCTTATGATTTTATGCTGTTTAATTCTTAACTTGAGGCTAATTATATTTGGAATGGTTATATTTCAGGTACATATGGATTAGAATGGAGATTTGCTAAGAATAATTGAAGTTTGAGCCTAATTGGAGCAAAAAGGAGATGAAAATGCAAAGAAGTGTACCAAGCAGAAAATACACTCAACGAATGCAAAGCTATGACATCTTGAGTAGTGCATACGCGCTATGCCCAAGCATAAAAGTGAAGCACAAGAAAGCAACTCTCCGCGATCATGGAGTGTTGACCGCGACCGGAGAATGTTATAGCATCCAGCGTCAAGGTAGTTTAAGAATTTCACCATTTCAGTCCCAAATCATATATACATGCACCCCTAGCTTTTGTTTTTCATTATTCAGTGATATATTCATCATAGAACACTCTTTCATACAACTTTGAAGAGAAAAAACACATCTTAGTGTAGATTTTAGTTTAGAGTGAGGATTTAGAGAAAGCTTTCTACAAATTCTAGAGTAAACTGAAAAGTGTGAGCTTCACTTATATTTATCTTTCACTCACTCTTTCTTTCCTTATTTTTGCATGCATAATTTGTAGATTTAATTGAGCTTGGTTGTTAATTTTTTTTATAAGTATTGATTATTTCTCTTGCTTTTATGCTTAGTTGATGATTCACTTGAAAAATCAAGTGGGTTCATCACAAATTTCTTTGATTTGATTCAATTAATTTATAGATTCATGCCTACCTTCATGTTTAACTTACGATTTGAGGTTGCAAACTTAGACCGAGCTTAGATCTTCAATTATTGCTTTAATTAGAGTAGTTGAAGTGGAGGGTTTGCATAATAGTCGGGTTTATGTGTTGAGGTCCTCAAATAGGACTTAACGGCTAAAGTCTTGGGAATTTTACTTTGAAGCGCTCAATCCAGGCATGTCTTTAAGTGGCTTACATGAGCGACCGTAATAGGCTCTTGCAAAACACCACATCGTAAGGACCCATACTTTTTATGGCTTTAATGGTGCTTGGATTTTTGGTTTTGGAAAGTTTTTGACCAAGATGACACCCCATGGACACCTCCACCATCCGTGTGACTCACCACAGACTATGTAGAGGATCCTTGAAGTGGCCCTTAGCCTTGTGTATAAAGTGTTGGCCCTATGTTAGAGCTTGAGACCAAGGCACGCACCATATGAACCCCAAACTGTGTAGCACTTCACTGGCCATGTGGTGACTTGTGTGATATAGCCTTGGCCTTCAAAACCATATTTTGTCCAAGGTACTTCACACATGAACCTCATACGGTCCGTATAGCCCTTCACAGTTCGTATGTCCCTCCGTATGAGCGTTGGTGTGAAAATTTTATGGAATTGCGATCTTGAAACTTCGTTAGTGAAGATTTTGTCTAAGTGTTGCACCACAGAGGGCCACATGGTCCGTGATACCCCTTCACGGTCCGTGTGACTTTGGTATGGGACACCTGACAATATTTTATCATCCATTTCATTAATGGTGTGCTTATAATACTACTCCTAAGGGTTGTTTGTGACTTTCTATCCTATTCTAAGAGATTCAAATAACCTATACTCTTCTTCTCTCATTCAAATTTATTCAACAGTTAGAATTTATCCAAGCTCTCTCTTAAGAACTCCTCTCAAGAGCACTAGTGAAGTCTAGCTTAGGAATTAAGGAAAGTCTCTCTTCTTCATCAAGTTCTTCTTGTTTCTTCTTAGGTAACTAAGGTATGTGGGATTGATTCATGGTCCCTTTCAACCGTGAAGACCCAAACTCTTTTTACTCCTAGATTTATGAAATTAGTTTACTTTGAATATGGGTATTTTAAATTGTTATTTATTTGATTCAATTGAGATATGGCTAGGTTTATTTGTTGAATTTATAGTGATTTAATCCCTAATAAGTTGAATTGTATGAATATTGTGAAGATTTGAATATATTGTCCCTTTAAAGTTTGATTTAAGCAGAGGTAATATGAATAGTGATTTAAATGTCGATTTACTGATGGATTTACTTGAATTTTATATTATATTATTTATTTAAGATTGAATCTCTATTGCCCATACTACTATCATCTCATTCATGGCATATGCATGCATGAACTATGGTTTTCATGAAGTTTATGATGTGGGCAAAGTCTTGATTATGATGATGATTATGTTTTCAAGTAAAGTATGGGTATGAAAACAATATGATCACATAATGTCTATGATATGGCTCTTTAAGCAATGATGGGTGTTTTACATCGAATATATAAATATGAAGGAGTTATTCCTATGCATGAAAGTATGACATGAATGATTTGACTTTTTAGCCTAAGTATGAATTATTATGAAGTATGTTTGGCATTTAATCTTAAGTATGCAATTGTTATGTTTTGACAAGACTTATGTCACTTTTTCAAGGATGTATATGTGTAAGTAGTCTTGTGGGATGATGACTTAGCACCGATGGGATTAGAGGCAAGGTGGGCTATTCTTAAGGGTCCTTACTCTTTTCTCTTGAACTATATACTTAACATAGGTTTACATTTATGCCCCTTTGTGGATGATAAGTGTTAACGAATCTACCGTTGGTAAGTAGGTCACCTCTTTATTCATTGTGGGGAAGATGACTGAGTTCCAAGTTATAGCTCTCTTGGTCTTATGTCTGTTAAGGTCCCATCCCCGTTTTATGAAAAGTATTTTTGACATTCATGCATCATGTACTTCATGAAATATTGATACATTCTTTCATATATACTTCTATCTATATATGTACCTTTGTGATCTAACATTAAACGCAGATTTAATACGTTCATATGAATTGCATGTTCGCAAACTTAGTACATTCAGACGTACTAATTGAAATGACCCCAAAAGTGCATGAAAATGTGCCTCAGAAGTGCCCGGATTCGTAATTTCTACATATCTCAAAATTCGTGCGTGATATCAAAATTTCAACTTCATATTCTTGATCGCGGAGCAAAATTGCGTGGAAAATAGGTCTAATCCCGATTTTAGAGCAACCTTATTAAAATTCAAAATTCTAAAAATTTGGAATTCCAGTGTCTGTCCGTGATGGTACCGTGACGCGCCTCCGTCGCGGACTACTGTTATTTTTGCACAATTTCATTGTTTCGGTCCAAGGCCTTCCAAGTCTTCACATGCATAAAAACACCTATAATTAGACAATTTCACCTTCATAGACATTCCCCAATACTCTTCCAAAAGCTTAGACAAATATTTCACTCAAAATTCAAGTGTCAAATCTCATTTCGGATCTCAAGGATTTGACCCAACCTTCAAGTATCATTCCAATCTTCATCAAGGAATTCTCTAAAGTTGAGGTATGTGGGTTTTAACTATTGGTTCCTTTCACCCATGGTGCCCAAGATTCCTTTTTACATAAATTACATGTTTCTAAATTGATTTTACTTATGGGTATTCGATTATGAATTTGACTATAAACCATATTGGTGTTTTGTAAAAGTGTGACTATTTATGCATGTTTTGAGCTATGATTCTAAGATATATGATGTGTTTTGATGAGGGGTTTCAATATATTGTGCAAGGTGGTGTTATAAAGTGTTGGTGGGTTGATTTACATAAAGATTTCTTGCATGATTTCAGCCTTTAATTGCATAGTTTTACACTAGTATTACATATCCATCAAGTATTTGATAAAATATTTGATTTAGGGTTCTTGATCTGTTGATGGACCATTGCATGTCCTATAACTTGAATGACTTTATGATGATGTAAGAATGGTATATATGTGTTGACTTCATGAAAAGTATCTATAGTTTTGCAAGTTGACCACACCTATTTGAGGGGGTGCTAGACCTCAATCACCATGAGTGGCGGGGTGCAATCCACCGTCAACCAATTGAGGGTTTGATACCTCAATCACCATGGATAATGGGGTGTAACCACCATCGAACAATTGAGGGGTTAATCACCATAGATGGCAGGGTGAAATCCACCATCAACCAATCAACGGGTTGCTATCTCAATCACCATGGATAGTGGGATATAATCCACCATCAACCAATTGAGGGGCTGATACCTCAATCACAATGGATGGTAGGGTGTGAAAATCCATCATAATATTTGTCTCTTACTGCATATGTATTATGTTCTATGTAAGCATGTTTTACTTCAAGCATCATTCATGCAGGTCATATTGTTATATGCTGATTTATTGCCTAATTATGCATTTTGATTATTTTGCCTATCTCTTGTAGCATTGCATCTTACATACTTAGTACATTCAAATGTACTAACGCATACTCTATGCCTACATGATATTGCTATGTAGGAACCAAAGCTCCTCACGATCATGCTCATCCTCTCCGTGGCTAGTACTATCTTTACAAAATAAGTTGGTGAGTCCTCAATTTCGGGGATAATGTCTTTGATCTTATGTTATGTATACAGACTCTCTTTCCTTTATTATATGTTTTAACAATTAAGATGAGCCTGGTTGCTTGTCTTGACCCCCGCTACGTTCTATGTTTAGAGGTTTTGTTAGATAAGTTATTAATGATGCTATAAGCTTGACTCCCTTTGACTCTTTTGATGTTTTATGAAATAAAGGATTTCCCCTAGTCCCTTTTCCCTTATTTCTATTCTTTTATTATTGTTTAATTGCTTCCGCGACCATGAATGTGATATCATAAGTTTAGAGGCTTGATTGGGGTCCCTTTGAGTTCCCTATTCATCGTGTCACGTATAGGCCCTAGGTTTGGGTCGTGACACTAACACATACTTTTTGCCTACACGATCTAATCATGTAGGGACCGTAGACTATATCCATCTACCTTTTGATGGCTAGTTTGAATTTGAGAAAGTTGTTGTGGTGAGTCCTATCTTCTAAGGACAAGCCATTTTCCATCTACCTTATGTTCCTTCCATTTATGCTTTTTACATTGAGGGTGTGCACGGGACATGTCTTGGTCTCCATTTTATTCTAAGACTAGAAGTATTGTTGAACATCTTATAGACTATTGTAAAGCTATGTTATTTGGATGTTATGGTTATAGTTATCCATTGATATGGTTATTATGATGTGTATTTATGATATGATGTGGAAATTTGGAAGATCATAAGTCCTATTTTTCCCCCATAGAGTGAGTCATACTTACTTGCCCCCAAGTCCTTATGTGCTATGCGTTTTCTTAATCTATGCAAATCCTTATCCCTATGATATTCCCATAGTGTGAATCATACTTTCCCATCCTTTAGATCTATGAGTTTACTATTTCATTATACCCTTTTGAACCAATAATGTGAATATGAATACGAGGTTCGTTTGGGACTCTCAAATTCTCATTCGCCATGTCACTCCTAGACCCTAAGTCCGGGTCATGAAAAGCTTGGTATCAGAGTACTAGGTTTATAAATGATCCTCGAAGTCCAACATGTCATGTCGAGTAGAGCCCTATTCATGGGTGTGAAGTACACCATACCTATGAGTGGGAGGCTATAGTGGCGTTCTAGGAATTATCTCACTTTTTCATGTCTTATGTTATGCTTTGGACTATGTATTAAGTTTTTCTAATCCTAATGAAGTCCTTGATATATTAAAAAAGATGCCTCCATGAAGAGCTCCCTACCAAGACAGGCCCCGATTAATAAGGACCAAGTTCCTTAAGGGCTTATGGATGAGCTGGTCACTAATAGTGAATTTCGTATTGCTAATGCTATGCATGCCCAAGTGGTGACTACCCAGTCTAGAAAGGCCAATCTTCTTCCCCGTGGTCCCACTCCAGCCGCTAGAGTGAGAGGTTTTACCAAGATGATTCCTCCAGAGATCTATGGATCAAAGGCTAGTGAGGATGCCTAAGAGTTCATCGATGAGCTCTCTAAGGTGTTGACTGTTATGGGAGTGACTTCTAAGGAGAAGGTTGAGTTAGCTGCTTATCAGTTGAAGGGTGTAGCTAAAGTATGGTACACTTAACATTTGATGGAGAGGATCTGCGGTGATGAAGTTAATTGGAAGAGTTCAAGTTTACCTTACTGGATAGTTTCTTCCCTCTTGAACTTAGGGAGGCTATGATGCAAAATTTATCAACCTCAAACAAGTTTGTATGAGTGTGACGGAATATTCCCTCAAGTTCACAAAGCTATCAAAGTATGTTATTTTGCTAGTGGCTGACCCTGTGCAAGAATGCATAAGTTTATCTATGGGATCTCTGATTTGGTTCTAAAGGAATGTTTTATGGATTTGCTTATTCAGGATATGGACATCACCAGGCTTATGACATATGTTGAATAGATTGAAAGACAAAAGCTTAAGGAGAAGTGAGTGCATGATTCTAAGAGGGTTCATTATAATGATGGGTTCTCCAACTCCAGAGGTGGTGGTGATTATGGTCAGTTCAACAAGGCTAAGGTTCTAATGTGAGGTTTGCCAATGCCAGGGTGCCTCCACCTAAGGCATAGGTTGAAGAAGGACCATGGCCTCCTCAATGTGACAAGTGTGGAAAGACTCACCCGGAAGTGCTTGTGGGGTTTGGGTGCTTGCTTTGTGTATGGTAAGATGGGCTAAAAGCTTTGTTGATTGTGTAAAGGCACCAGAAAAAGATCATATGTCTCAAAGTGATCAAGTCTAACCAAGGGTTCCTCAAGGTGGTGCACCCAAAAACAACAAGTTCGATGCTTTGCATGTTTAATATGAAGTAGAGGAAGCTCTGAATGTTGTGACTGATATTTTGAAGGTTTTTGACTTTGATGGTTATGTTGTTCTTAATATGGGTGCAAATTTATCTTTTGTGACTCTTCTTTTGGATGTTAAGTTTGGTCTGAGCTTGAAATCTTGAGGGAGCCCTTTTCGGTCTATACTTGTGTAAATGAATCTATTATTTTCCAAAGAGTCTATCGCATTATTCTATCTCTGTTTTGCATAAAGTTCTTCAGTGTGATCTTGTGGAATTTGAGATGTTTGATTTTGATGTTATTCTCGAGATGGATTGGTTGCATGCTTCATATGCCTTTATAGATTGTAGCACCCGAAAGGTGAAGTTTCAATTTCTAGATGAGCTCGTTCTTGAATAGAAGGGTAGTGATTCCATTATTAAAGGTCGATTTATTTTCTATCTCAAGGCCTAAAAGATGATTTTTAAGGGGTGTATCTATCATGTTGTAAGGGTCAAAGATGTGGGGACTGAGTCACCTACTCTTGAATCGATTTCGGTGGCTAATGAGTTTCTAGATGTGTTTCACAAAGTGTTGTCTAGTATTCTTCCCAAATATGAAGTAGAATTTGACATAGATCTTCTCATAGATGCTCAACCTATCTCTATTCCTCCTTATCATATGGCACCGGCTGAGTTGAAAAAGTTGAAAGATCAATTGAAACATTTGTTGGAGAAAGACTTGATTAGGCCAAGTATATCACCATGGGGTGGTTTGAGTTGGGAGAGATAGCCTTGATTGGCCCTGATTTGGAGTTGGAAGCCATGGAGAAGGTGAAGTTGATTAGAGAGAGGTTGAAAACTGCTCAAAGTCACCAAAAGTCTTATTCAGATGTTAGGAAGAGGGATCTTGAGTTTCATGTTGGTAATTGAGTATATGTGAAGATCTCATCCATGAAGGTGTAATGCATTTTGGTGAGAAGGGCAAGTTAAATGACCGGTATGTATGTTTCTATGAGATTGTTGAGCGGATTGGGAATGTTGCTTATAGATTGAATTTGCCTCCATATTTGAGTTATATTCACTCGATTTTCCATGTTTCTATGTTGAGAAAATTGATTGGTGATCCCAGTACAATTGTGACTTTTGAAGGTGTTGAGGTTGAGTAGAACTTGTCTTTTGAGGAAGTTCTGATTGAGATCTTGGATAGGCAAGTGAAGCGGCTTCGATTAAGGTGCTTCAGAGAATCAACATGGGAGAGTGCTTCAGGAGAGGCGGATTTGGACATGATGAAATTATATCCCCACCTTTTCCAATCTACTCAGGCCTAAGGTATTCGGTTCTTCCTATTCGAAGTAGTCCTAATTTTTTCACTCTCTGTGTTTCGTGATATGACATGCATATATGTGTACAAAAATGATTTAAAGATATTTTGTATGATTTAATGATGTTTTGATATGAGTTTTAATGAATTTATGATTTTTCAAATGATGAAATATGTATTGTATTCTTGTGTTTGGATGTTTCATGTTCAAGTCAAGCCTTGTGTAGACCTCTCAACGTAGCACGAAAAGACACTATGATGTATTTTCTTGATCTCTTAAAATTCGTGTAGAATTTCATAAATCCAACTTAATATTCTTATTCACAAGGCAAAATTGGGTGAGAAAATGGTTACCTACAAGGTATAGGTTGTCTGTGTCAAGAAAATAATTTTTTCAGAGAAATTTCACAAACCAGTAGTTGTCTGCAAAAAGTCCGTGACGCGGACTTGCCGCGCCATAGTAAAAAATCCTCAAATTTTCTTTGTTTCAGCTGAGGGACTTTGGGTAATAACCCTATGCCTATATAGATGAGAGTTTCATGTTTTTCAACCATTTTTATGCCCTATAACTCAAGAAGTACCCTCCCAATTCATCATCAAATCCTCTATCCATTCTCAAGATATTTAAGAAACTTTTTTGGAATTCAAGAACCCAAGTGACGCCCGAATCTTCTTCAAGTTTCTTTCAAGAAAATCTCAAATTTAAGGTATGTGGTTCTTCATCCATAGGTCCTTTCACCCATAGGGCCCAACTCTCTCTTTGATTAAATTTCATTATTTTATGGTTATATTTCTTATGGGTATTTTCTATTATTACTCCTACGCATGAAATATGTTGGAAATTTGTTGAATATTCGACTGTTGATACATGAGTTTCTATCAAGAAGTGAGATTATATTATGTTCATGATGCTAAAGCTTTGTATACCATGATATCGTGAAAGACTTGGAAAGATAATAAATTTTTGAATGGTCTTCATGATACCCAAATTAAGAGTTTTGCTACAATGTTGGTGGGTTGATTTGCATGACTTTAAAATGACTTACTAATACTCCTTATCCCATACTCTTAAATTGCACGATATTAAGCATGTGTCCATATTCCCACCATGTTGGACTAAATTCACATGACAAGATGTCACACCCAATTTTTTCTCGCGAAAAAGATGGGAACCTGGATGATATCGTGGCAATGACTCGTTTAGGATTTGGAAAGTTTGAGAAGAGTCGACACTTAATGAATTTAAGGTGCATCGAGACACCATTCTAATCTAATTGTTAAGGCTAAGGGTCAAGTCAACCAAATAATGGGTAAGGGTTCAAGTGTTAGACCCCGTAATTATTTTAATTAAGGATAACTATACAATTGAGAAATTTCATTGTGGACGTCGGGTAGTTTAAACTTAAGTATATTTTCGGTGTTTGGTTAGAGCATTAAGTGAATAGGGTGGTTATAATTAAATTAGAGTCGAAAGTCCTCAATTGGATCAAAATAGAAAAGTTTGGGACCCAATTGATCAATAGGCTAAGATGGAGCCCTTATGATACAATTTTTAAAAAATTTGACTCTATATATACCCCCTCTTGGTTCACTTGATAAGAACATACAAGTTCTTACACTTAGAAATATAATACAAGAAGAGAAAGAGGAGAAAGAAGAAGAAGAAGAAGAGAAGGAGAGGAAGAAGAAGGGAGAAATCAAGTAAATATTCATCCTTGTGTTCTT